>AYEL01067827.1:0-117256 GCA_000484575.1 Olivierus martensii
ACCTGCATCCATACTAATATTAATGTAAGGAAAAATCACTGATGTCTTACGAAAAGTTTGTGACTAAGTAAGTGATAAGCAAATCGGTTACTACACCCCGAATTATGGTATTGTTTATTCGGTAATTTGACTGATAACTACGAATACAAAAGTGTTCTGTGCATACGCTAGTGTTCAGGACCTGTAATTGTTACGTATTCTATTACTTATTGGTCCCGTGTAACATATTTAAAAATCTCGTCCTGCCGTTTGTAGCTGTTTCTTGCCAATAATAATCATCACAATAAAAACCATGTAACATTTATCTATTGCATCTAAATCGTCAAAATTTTATATTTCCAGTAATCTGTCTGCTTTAGCTGGAATCTGTAAATATCATATCATATTCAATCAATTTTGAATATTGGTAATTATGAGGAAAGTTATTACCAATATTCAATTACCAATATTCAAAATTTAAAAAATTATATTACAGCATGTTATCTATTTACTCTATTCGTAACTAGAAAGTCTGCCTAGCTTGAAATAGTGAGCAGCAATTAGTCTTTTCAGTTCAGAGCACTATAATCGACCCATCTCATTCGTATACCTCACCACTATTCTTAGTCAGAACGGATGCGTCCATTTTTAGCTTCCACTATGCCCGTTCGAACTGACAGACTTTATAACCGATCAACCACCGGTAAGCTCAGCCTCTAGGAAGCAGGTGACAAACTTTTTGGAATGAACTGTAACTTAATAACCAAATGGTACACCCTATTAATGTATTCAATGGAAATAAAACTGTGATAGGTTGTTTATTTTTTGAAATATTCATTGTTACAAATAGGTACTGGACTTTATAACCATCCTGTATATCTGGCTGCAGCCACTTTTAGAATTCACCACAGGTTAATGGAGATTGAGTTCAATTCCAAGTCCCACATTTCTGATTTCGTCAAGAGATTCAGACCCTGTCCATTGAATCAATCTTTTACCTGGGCTCATTATAGACTACACACCAAACAATGGATATGGGCAGCTCATGATTTAGTGGAATAGCCTATGGAAAATGGGATAAAACAACAAGAACAGTACTATTACTAAATCCAAAAAATAAAGACAACAATCTTATTTTAAGCTAAACACATGTAAGGACATATCTGTTAATAGGTTTTCACCAATATAAACTTAATTAAATATTATATACAGTCGTTATTATTATGGATTCTGTATTCGCATAATCAACCATTCATGAAAATTTATTCGTAACAACAAAATCGATTTCCACGGCACTTTCATGCTTATTTGCAGACTCCCACTGAGTGGCAAAAATACTATTACCAATGTAGTCCATTTTAGCTAGACCTACAGAATTATGAAAATACAAATGAGCAAAATTATAATGATCTAATTACAATATTTTTATATTGTTATCTATCTACAAAAAATTAAAATAATTACATTATTATGAAAATACACACAGTAATATTAATACACACAGCTAATTCACTATTCAAAATTTTCATTGACATAGAAGAATGTGATTCTATGCTTGAATGCAGCCTCAAATTTAGGTGCCTAACTTCCTGCACATTTGCTCCTTATGCCAAGATTTTTAAAGATCTGAGGCAAAAGATGACGAAGACAAGGCTCACACAGTTTATCAACACAGTTCAGGAAGACAGTGTGTCAGCTGCCACATCAAAAAACTAATCATCAAAAATAAGATTCTATTTACTATATAGTTAGTATTTAAAAAATTAAATAAAGATTACTGTAATTATAATACTGTACAGTATATAGTACTGTACATTGCATATACTATAATTATTTGTAAGTACTGTAATACATATTAAATAACGTATTTTTAAACAGAAAAACACATATAAAGCAAAGATGAAAATGTTGGGAAGAAAGGTTCACAGGAACCCAATTCTATATTTCCCATAGGTACAATGGTTCAGCATTTGCTAATTCAGTATTCGCAAAGAATTTACAGAACATAACTACCACAAATAATAAGAATTGACTGTATCTTAGACTATAACTTATAATACCTAATTCTTTTGAAAAGTATATGTATTGATCTGCACTATTTTTGAGGTCTCCAGATGATCTGGCTTGAGACTCCTAAAAATAAAAATAATCTAAGGAAAAATGATGTGCCTGCTATGCCAATGTTACTCAAGATGAGTACCCTACACTGTTTTTTGACTATACTACTACTGCAAAATCCCTCCTATAGAAATTCTGAAGTTGGAACTGCCACCAGGTTCCTTATACAACACTGAACTAAAGCTACAGACTTGACTTTGCTTTAAATAAATCATTAATAAATAACATATCATTGATGATTAAAATATTCTAGTTAAAATCTAACAATTTGTTTTTATAAAATTCCTTAATCATGGAAAAATAACTAATACTTTTTAAAAGACTGACAATTGGCTGGAATTAGAAATAGTAAATACAGTATTATATACAGGGTGTCCAAAAGAAACAGTCGAATAATGCAAGAAATACACTATATTGAAAAATAAAAAAATACAGTATTCAATATTTTTAAAAAAGCTATCTGATGATACCAAAATTGACTCCTCTCCCTCACCCCTGGGGGTGGGATGGAGGTAACTTTCAGATCTCAAATAGGAACCCCCATTTTTTATTGCAGATTTTGATTTACAGAAAAAATTACATTAGTTTGACTTAGGATTAATGTCATTTTTTCACAGATGGCATTACAACCAATAAAAATTGAAGAGAGGTAGGAACGTCTGGAAATGCAGAATAACTGGAGAAATACACTTTGAAGTGAAAAATAAAAAACAGAGTGGGTGATTGGTTAACGAATATAATCCGTTCTAAGATAATGTTTGTTATCCGATTTGTTCATTAACCGATCATTGATTTGCCATAGGTTTTTATGGGAATTTGATTAATACGTTCTGGAGACCCAAAAAATAAAAAAATTATATAATTTCTTATTACATTTATTTATATGTAATAACCATAATATATACATACATAGTCTTGCATTTCCATTTATTATGTTTATTTTGATAAAGAATCTGACCAATATTGATTGCTTTTCTCTCTCCTTCAGGATTTAAAGAATCTTTCCAATGTCGATTGCTTCTCTCTCTTCAAGATTTTTTGGACGTGATTAATAGCATTATTGTTGTAGAGATCCCAAGCCTATTATCCTCATCCTGGTATGAGTGCATTCTAAGACCAAAATGTTGTAAACTCTCTCTCTTACCTTCTTTAATAAATCTTTGATTTGTTTTAAGTTGTCTCCAAATTCATTTTAATTGGGAAAAACTACTGTTCTCCCATCCTTACCCATATCTCCATGAATGAACAAGGCCTTATCCTGTCATTCCATTAGGTTACTTAAACTGCCATATCCTTGTGAGATATTTTTATCTGGTGGAGGCTACTTATAGAGCTCATCATAGGCTGGCCAACACTCAATCAGATGGTTGATCCAGGACAATTTTTCAGGAGGGGTCTGGACCCAGAACACTCCTGAAAAATTGGAGGAATGGGATCCAGATCTTCCAGGATTGTAAGCCACAGTTTTACCACACAGCCATTCAGCCAACCTATCATTCCATCAGTCTGCGGGTCCCACAGTTTGTTCTGTGAAGTGTTCGTTATCCAATCACCAACTATACATGTTCAATATTTTTAAAAAAGCTATCCAGTGATACCAAAATTGACCCCTCCCCACCTCCTGGGAATGGAGTGAGGTAACTTTAAAAACCTTAAATGGGAACCCCTAGTTTTTATTAGTTTTAGAGGTTTTATTGCAGAATTGCATGTATATACATTTGTACATGCATGCAATTCTGCAATAAAAACTTTCAAGTAGCTGGAGGTCAGCAATTTGAAGATTTAATTAAGTAGAGGATTCTGCCATTATTGCCTTGATGGTGAAAGGCAAAGGACTCACTTAATCCACATCATTGTTCCTGGGTAATGCTAAAAGTAGTTTTTTGAAAAATTCAACACCATCTATCATGAATCAACAGATTGTTTTGATTAAAACCTATACACAAAATCTAATTCTGCAATAAAAATAGGGGATTCCCATTTAAGCTTTTTAAAGTTATCCCAAACCACCCTCAGGAGGTTGGTGAGGGGTCAATTTTGGTATCACTGAATAGCTTTTTTAAAAATATCGAACACTTTTTATTTTTCAATTCAAAGTGTTTTTCTCCAGTTATTCTGCATTTCCAAATGTTTGTACCTCTCCAATTTTTATCGATTGTAGTGCTATCTGTGAAAAAAATGAAGTAATCCTAGGTCAAACTAATGCGATTTTTTTTGGAGAATCCAAATCTGCAATAAAAAATGGGGGTTCCCATTTGAGATTTGAAAGTTACCTCCATCCCACCCCAAGGGGTGGGGAAGGGGAGTCAACTTTGGTATCACTGGATAGCTTTTTTAAAAATATTGAACACATATTTTTTTAATTTTTCAATCCAAAGTGTATTTCTCACGTTATTTGACTGTTTCCAGACTTTTCGGAAACCCTGTATATTGTAAAATATCAATGTTAAATCAAATTCAGATTAAAAATTATTGTTTGATAGTGATATCTGTTTATAATAAAATATTACAGTCATGCTCTTTTTATGCAAATAATACACTATGTACTTTGTATAATAATAATTAAACAGTTTCACCCAAGTTTTTAATCAAATATAACAATTTGTTAAAGTGATTTACTGAAGTGTGTATGATATGATCAAAATTATTATTCTAAAATTTTGTTTTTCATGAACTGAAGTCTTAGATGATTTACTTCACTCAGTTCACTTTTAATGTTATTGACTACATTTGCAAAGTTATTCACTAGATGTAATTAGATTTCCTAGCTCAAAGTGAATTTTAATATTTAAACTAGAATTGGTAAGTTTTCTGAATTACTTTTGTGTTCTCTATTCTTAAACCTAACTTATGTTTTGTGACTTTTGATCCCAGTTTTACATCAGAATTTTAATTAAGATAACAGTAATTATATTTCTTTAATAGTTTTAATTCAGACAATGATAATGAACATACTTCTAATGATGAAAATTTCAATATTGGATTACTAACCTTACAATGATTATAATCTGATTTTAATATTTTCTTATGAAATAAACTATTTATCTTTCTATCACCATCACATTTTAATTTATGGAAAGAAAACCAGATATTCATATAAATAAATTAGAGATAAGAATTTATTATAAGTGTGACATTAATCTCTTACATATATTATATTGAAAGTAACATGAAAAATTAATTATATAATACATTTCCAATTATCAAGGTTATGAATTAACCAGTGTTAATCCATAACCTAGAAGTGATATTTAATTTTGATTTTTTTTTTTTTGAATATTTTGCTGATTATCCAGGAGAATTATTATCAGAGAATTTAATTTTCTGATTATCCTGGTTAATCGAAAGTCTACTATATTCTTAAAATATTTACAATATCTGATATCATTTGACATTATTTGTAAATTACGTTATTTCTAAATACTTATTATTAAATGAATTGAATTTTTTATAATTTTATTATAAATTTAATGTAAATCAAATATCAACATCTGGAAAAAATATGCAAATTTTAAGATGAAATGTCCCCCAGAAAACTATTAAATAGTTAACAATTACATTATTTAAATTTTATATATTGTTTTATAACAACATATCATTTAGATATTCTTCAAATTCATCATCCTTAGATTTTTCTTCAGTATCTTTAGGTATTTCTTTCCAAATAATTGAACTTTCTGCTGCTGAATTTTCTGTTGAAATTGATTCAGAAATCTCACTATCTTTTCTTGTTTCAGATTCTATATTATTAAAATAATGTTATTTTAATAAAAAAACACATTAAAATACTTTGAATCATATATAAGCATGTGCATACAGTTAATTCTAGTTTTATGAATTCTTGTTTAATGAGTTTTTTCCAAAAATGAAGTTTCAAAAAAGTCAAAAATATGAACATTAATTGCAATAAAATGTTAAACATTTATAAAAAGGTCTTTAAAACCATATATGTAACTATACAATACAATTCAACTGAGTTTTCTGCAGAACTCTATCATTTGCTACTAAATCAGAACTATTTCTTTATCTTCAGAAATAGTCAGTCTGCCATTTTGAGTTTTCAAAATGGCAGACTGAGAAGCAGAAATAGTGTGCTCTCCAGCTGCCATGGTTTTATCAGCACAATAAGTAATTAACTTTCATTCCCAGATTGTGCTTAAGGAAGTAGTTCATCTGTATAAAAGCTCATCTACTTATTTATCAATAATAATAAATAAAAATTCTTTAACATTTATATGGCATAAATAATTTCATTATTTATTATAATTTTCTTGATTTTAAAGGCTATATTTTCATTTCTATAGATAAATAAATCATTCTTTCATTATAAACTATTGGTTTTTTTATTTTTATTTAACTTTATTATGATCAAACTGTACTGTTGAGAATGAAACTCCAGCTGACTTATCTCATGATCTGTTCAGCCAGCAAATTTATAAACCCTTTCATCCATTTTGAAATACAGCTATCTTTCCTATAACACAGTAGATAGGTTCCTGAAAAACAGCATGTTATGTGAAACTGTGTTATATGAGACCCAGAGCTAATACAAAAAGATGAGTTACATTCCAAAACCAATTAAAAACAAATAACGTTTAATTCCACATAATAAACTTAATTTTTATTAAGAATATTAATAATACAAAACATAAAGAAAGAAAAAATAATATACATAAGACCCCAAAAAAACAATATACATAAAACAAAAGGAAAGAAAAAATATACAACCTATATAAATTCATTTACTAATTATATATTCTTTACCACTGTTTCGTTAAATTGAGAACTGTTTCTTTAATAATATAAACTTCAGTTTCTGAACATTTTATCCATTTAAAGTTTGTGTATCTTCTGCTCTCTTCACAAAATTTGTAATCTAACCTTTACAACCCACTAGAAAACAATCATTCCTTTACATATACCCAAAAAAATTTATGAATAAAAACGTTTTTCTTCTCTTTCACATTCCTCTATTGAAGAATAAAAAGTTATATTTTATTCAAGAACTGAAATAAATAATTTTTTTTTCTATTCCACATTCCTCTATTGAAAAATAAAAACTTACATTTTATCCAAGAACTGAACATTTGGAACTTCAAGAACTTAATGTTCAAAACACAAAATACTCAACTGTCACTTTAACTCAATTTTAAATCAAAATCAAAAATACACTGCATAGCATCCCTCTCACAGTAAACTAGTGAAATTACATCTATGACTAATTTTAGCTAAGTATTTCCCAATGATTGCATTTTGTGTGTCCCTAGTATGGATAATTTACTCAATTTCAAATTGAAATCAAAAATAGACCATATATTGTCCCTCTCATGGCAAATTAGAGAAATTGCATTTATGACTAATTTTAGCAAAGTATTTCTTAATGATTGCATTTACCCTAGTATGGATTTACAAAAATTAATGAAAATGTTTTGTGTTGTAGGAAGTTAATGCAACTTTTTAAATAAATTAAATAAAAACTGTGTTGTAGAAGTACCATGTTATATAACAGTTTCCGCAATTTTCAAATTGTATTAGAGTGAAACCGTGTTATAGGAGCAATACCTGTATTAGTTTTTATTCCTTATTAGTACTGTTCTTAAATATAATTTAGTTTTTTGCAATGCTGTTTGAAAAATGTTTATTATGTGGTGAAGATGCATAGCAAAAGATGCTGTAAAATAAAAAAGGCATTAATGGGTAAAACTTTTATTTCCTATAGTGCTGAATGATTTCTTCTTAATATAATAAACATATTAAGGTAAAAATTTACTTTACCTGTGTGACAGCTGTGCACTTTGCATCACACTTCCCAAAACCAGATCCTGCTTTTTTTGTATATTGTTATATGGTCATTTGATTTGTGACTAGTACCCACAGAATTCTATATATATACTAGAGTGATTGTTCAATGTTAGAAAAACAGGTTTGCATTGGTTAGTTCTGCTATGACTTGGTTGGATACTTTCGCAAGTGTACATTCAACTCTTTAGTAAATTGACTTTATTTTGATGGCCAGACATAGCCTATTTATTTTAATAAATGTGATGAACAGATCCTAATAGTTAATAAAAAGGGTGTATTAACACGTTCAATTTGTCCAAGAAGTCTTTTTTGTGATTCTACCTTCAATGTTACTCGCCTAGTGTAAACACGACGCGACTTTTTAGCGTCTATCTCAGCAATTGATCCCGATAAAGTGTTCAACTACCAAAATCAGAGATAACATTATAGAAACATAGTTTTAACACAATTTTATCAATATTTTATAAGATTTGTACACATGACCCAAAAATATGATAATTTGTTTGGTCCGAATAAATATGTAAAAATCTCAAGAACGAATTGAAGATATTCAAAATCTGACGACGGTTCTCATTTGATTTAACTACCTAACATCTTTTAAGACCAATCTTATTAAAAATGAACCAACAATTTCGGTTAATCGCCAGTATTTCTCGGTTATATCTCCGTTGGCATTTTATCATTGTTTCAAAAAGCGTGTTATATTGCAAATGAGAGAGCAATAGTACATCAAAGTATATTTTTCTCGAAGCAGTTAAAGATCTCAGGAGGGCGAATAACAAAAAAAGAAAAAAAGATTGAAATTTTTGTTAAAGTGGGCAAGAGATCAAACATATTATAATATATAAAATATGGCGGCCGGATGGCCGAATGGTAATGCTAGCGGTGTGCCACGCAGGAGGACCCGGGTTCGCCGGATAGCAGAGTGGTAATGCTGGCGGTGTGCCACGCAGGAGGACCCGGGTTCGCGTCCCGAGTATGGTCCCGGATTTTTTTCGGGATACTGGGCCCGGCCCGGTGATCCCCGTCCTTCACCCCGTCATACCCTCAGTATCCTCCACGGGTGTGGGTGCAGCCCGTGGTCGGAACCCTTTCGAGGGCACCCACCTTGACGTGGTGAGAGGGATTACCGGCTGTCACTATGCCTGTTTAAACCATTTTTTTTTTATTATAATTTTTTATAAATACATGTTTTCGATAGTTTCGAATGAAGTACTCAAAATATTCCAAATTTTGCATTTTCCTAATTGTTTAATGTTTCAAGGAAGAAGAAAAATACATTTAAAGGCCATCAAGGATGAACTGTCAAAAAAAAATCATTATTACATGTATTTTATGCTAAAAAATTGATAAGTTATGAAAAAAATAACAAACACAAATGCAGTGAATAAAATTTTATTTTTTTGACAAAGATTATAATCAAATAAATAAACAAGAGTATAATTACACTATTAATAGCAAATACAGTCAAACCCTGATAAGACGTCCCCCTGCCACTGTCACTGACCACCAAGAAATTTGGCGAATGGATCTTCCCTATGTTAATGGAATATGCAAACTCCCAATAAAACATAGAAATGTCTAAACAAATATTCCTTTTGGTATTATATTTGTTCTCATTAATCCACCAAGGGCATGTAAGGTGACTTGCATCTCGAAATTCATCAGTATTGTATATATTAAAAGCTCTTTGGATTCATTTGCAAGCAGCGGGTAGGAGATAAGGAGTTAATGATTAATCATGTATCTCTGTAAGCCTAGTTCACACCTAGATTGTAGAAAATTTAAGATCGTTTCCATAGCGACTAATCAAGTGATGTGAAGTCTTGTTAATGTTTCACCATGCTGCAATGCTCGTGAAAGGCTCCTTTGTTATTTGAAATGTGCCAGCCATCTGTTGCTGTAAAGTATACAGATTTTTAGAAATGTTAAGTTTGGATGTTAAATATAAATGTTCTGTATTTTATTAAATTTAATAAATTTGGAGTTAATTTTCATTTCTATATCACACATGTTTTCGATAAATTGCCAACCTCAATTATCTGCCAAAATCATCCCCAAACAGATAGTGTGTCTTATCAGGGTTTGAGTGTAATAGCACTATTAATACCAAATCGACTCAGCAGACACACTTCCTATAACATAACTTCTGGTGAACTGGTTTTGGCGGGATCAGCCAATGTCAGCTACCTGTTTTATGTGCTAATTGCTCATAGGAGCAGTCACTCTAGTATATATATATATAAATAGAACTCTGTGCTAGTCTACACACTACATTACGGCCACAGCATAATAGACAGACTGTTTGAGATACGACGTGAGTAGTCATCATATAGATAAATTTTTACCAACATTAATAATGATCATATAAAATTATATATCAATTAGAGTTATGTGTATATATATATATATACACACAACTCTAATTGATATATATATGAAACAAAATATTGTACATAGAACAGAGAAAATTAAATTTCAATTGAAAAATGAATATCCAAAAATCAGAACAAATTTACAATTGGAAATTAAAATTACAAGCCCAATATATAAATTATATCTAATAATTGTGACTCATGTAATTTATTTGAAGAATAATAAACATTTTTGTCATTTTCCAGCATATATGATTTTATATTGTTTGCTTAATTTGCTGAAAAAGGGAAAAAATTGTAAAATAATTACTAATTATTTAAATAAAAGTTGTATTCAATTGGTTATACATGAACATTTAATAACATTAAAAAAAAGCTTAAAAACAAAAATAATTAGTTTATTTATTCAGTTTATAAATTATTTGAATACATTTGCCATGTTTATTTATCTTATATTTAGATATATATTAATAACAATCATTTTTACAGTTTGACATTAGGAGGGCACAATTTCAAATAAATACAGTAACAAATTATGCAATCATTAGAGAGTGATGAATAATAAATAAATTACGTATATATAAAAACATTGCAATCATTCATACAGGTGTTTAAATTTATGAAAATTTTTAGTTTTCCCTTATTTTAAAAGGAAAAACAACTCACATGTCTTAATTACATGCTACTGTCATATTTTAAGAAATTATTAATATCGTCTTTAAATTAGATATTTAAAATATATTACCTTTTTCTTCATCTTATAATGTAATTTATTATGCAACCGCAACTTTTCACAATAAGAATTATTACAGAAAAATATAATTCATCTAAAACACAAGAAGAGTAAATACTGAAAATCACAATAGATTGATCATATGATTCAAAAACGAGAAGGAAATTTACAATCACGTGAATCACATGATCATACTCTGTTTTATTATAAACGTTATTTTGTTTTAAAAATAATCATATCTTATTAAATATATAATAAAAATAATAGAAATTGAATAAAAGTTATTAATATCGCATAAAATTTTATAAAAATCGATAAATTGTGAACCGTATATATAACATCATCTTTAGTGCCGGTCGTTCAGTCAAGGAGTTGGTTTGGTTTGGATTGTTTAGAGTCATGGCGTCCGGCGGTGATTCACCTCGTAAGTTTTTCTTTTGATTAATTTTTAACATTTATTATCGATTAATATTCAGATTAATTAAATCAAACGATTTTACACGCGTATTTATCTATTAACTTAATTAATATATATTTTTAAGTTAAATAATTTTTTACGAGATTATATATATATGTATATAGAGTATATATATTTCTATTTTTTTGCGGTAAATATATCCGATAATATATTTTTAAAATAGTACACACGATAATTTTAATGATTTACATTACAAAAATCTCGTACCCATTTAGCTTTATTGATTACCATAATAAGCGATGTATATATTTCAATTTTTTTGCGGGAAATATATCCGATTATATATTTTTAAAATAGTACACACGATAATTTTAGTGATTTACATTACAAAAATCTCGTACCCATTTAGCTTTATTGATTACCATAATAAGCGATAGGGCCTCCGATCCTCCATACGAAAATCAAATTATAAAAGCTTTCAATAAGTCGTAAAATAAAGGAAAGTGTATTCATAAAACTGTTTAAGATGCGTCAGTGATACGGAAATACGATCCGGTAATTTAAAATAATTAAAAGCGATAATAAATATAAAGTTTATATTAATATTCAGCGCTTAAAAATTTATATAATTATAATTTATAAAAAAATAATATGGGTAAATAATACAATTAAAAAGTTTTTAATTTTAAACATTGCGGTTTATCCGAGACGTCCCGAGATTTTTTTTTTCTTTTGATATTTGGGATGAAGTTCGTGACTAACTCGAAGGAGATTCGTCTTTTCCTCAATATTCGTGTCAGTCGAGATGTATTATATGTATAATAGTTTTTAAAAGAATCTTTTTTTTAATACTTCTTTAACTTATTGTCGGTTATCGATTGCCTGTTTATTATGGATGATATACAGGCGCCATTAATACTTAAAAGAAAAAAATGATTCGCCTTGTGTTTGGGATGAAGAACGATTTGGTTCTTTCGATAATATCGGGAAGTCTGTATGATTCAGGATGAGATAGAAGTCACGGGTTAGTGACCGTTCGCACAATCTCATATCTAGCTTGGAGTCGGAACGAGAAAGATCAATAGTTCCGTGCTTTGGCGCCACATGCCGGGTATTGGGGCGGCTCCAAATCCAAAACCTGATCGAAAATACCATGGTGATATAATATACATACAAACGCGCCGTTACACCTTCTCTCAACGATCTCAGAATCCCACCAATGGCGTCGCCGTTTTGCTAAATGGGTCACACCATCTCGTTTTCGGAATAGCAGTATGGATTAATCCGGAACCGCTAGAAAGTGGAGTTTATGTTATCCCGCACGAATTTATAGTTCCCCACCCTTGCAGCAGCGGTGACCTTGACAGAGATTGGGTGGTCTTAAAAACCGCCTAGTAACAGGAGGTCGGACAGTTTTTACAGATGTATTCACTGCTTAATCTTATCAGGAGTTTCGCCTAACTCGGAATATTTAGTATTGATTTATTTTATTGTACGGTTATACGATGACTAATGCTAAGCTATGGTCACGTGATAAGGGTAAACTGTCACATCCCGCCTCTGGTCGTTATAGAAGAAAACTGGCAGAATTTACGGCGCCTGCGATCGGATCAGTCGATTCGACATGCAATTTTTCAGAATCATTATTGCGTGGATGCGTGTATTCCTGGAATTCATAAAAACGTTAAAATATCTCTATTAATTTTCTCGATATTTTAATTTTTAATTAAAATAAATTTTTAAAATTTATTATTATTTTATACATATATATCAAAAACATTCTTTAAATTATAGATGTGGTTGGGGAGTTACCGTTTTTTCAAAGCGGGGTTTATTCAATACAGTATTCGAATATTTTATTTTTTTTATTATATTATAGGTCGTTTAGGAAAACTCGGAGTATTTGGTCAGTTGGGAATATTCTAGCAGTCAGCAATGACTCACCCCGATCCTGGAAATCGGATCTTTCCCGGATCAATGTTTATTCACAGACTCCTATTTCCGAAGAAACAAGAAACTTATTACCAAACCAATGGGATAGAATTTCTTTTATGAGGTTTATTGTTTAACCGTAAACGATAATTTAATAGATAGTTAATCAATATAATGGCTTTTAAAGGTCATCAATCAGGTGTGAAACAATGAACATTATAAGAGAAGATAGCGCGAAGGCAATTGGATGAATGCGATCGATAATGAAGTAGCGCTGCTCCGTTAAACTCGGTTGCTTTGCAGTGAAAGTAGGTCGACCCGTCTGCCTGGTCTGAGCTCTGCTATTGTCTAGACTGCACTCACTGCTGTTGCCAAGGCGACACACGGAATTCTGGGCAAATGTCACGTGTTTATTGGATACTTTTCCTTATCTTATCCCCACCCAATTGAATTAGTTTAATATATGTGAATAATTTTATTTTTCTTTGAAAATTGAATTGGTTTCTTCTGTGCTAATTTTCCTATTATAATTTTTAATGATTCTTCTGATTTAAACAATACCATAAACCAAATGAAAATTATCGATCATTTATTATTATTAAATTTGAAATTATTTAATTCGTATAGTTCTGATGAATTCCTTCCAAAATCAATGGTTTTAATTAATAATAATTTTGAACATTATTAGTTGTAAATAATATTTAATGCAAATTTTTTTACATATGTCTACCAGAACAGAAATGCATATTAAAGAAAAACAAACAAATAGAATACATTTATATAAATGGCCTATATAATCCTAACTTCATCAATTATTATTTAAATGGAGCAATTAGAAAAAGCTTAGCATATACAAGCATTAATAATTTTAATTATTAATAACAATTAAAATTATTAATGCTTAAGCATCAGTTATATTGCTGCCTAACTGTTTATAAATTCATAAAAAAAGTCACTGTTGCATTTCATGTTTTTCAATTGCATACATGAAAATTAAAAGTGTAGACTGGAAAACCGTACACTAGCATTTCCCAATTTAATTTGTCTATAGAATCCTTTTAAACTTGAAAAAAATTACAGAGCCCCTAATAATAATTTATATATTGCTGTAAAATAAATTACAGATAAGGAAAATTATAAATAATCTAATTCTCTTAAATTGTGTATTGTCCAAATAAATAATTACTAAATAAGATTAATTATAATGCAGGTTCTAAAAGCTAATTATTTATGTTTTATTTGAAAATCTAATAAATATACAAAAAATTATTTGACTATTGTTTTGTTCTCAAAAATTGCTACTGATATAATAAGTAATTTTAAAAATTTTAATTATGATATTCATCCAGATATTATAATTTTTAATTTGTATTTTATCTATCAATTTATTTGAATACGGTAATTTATTTGAATGCAAAATAATTATAAATATTTTATGTTCATCAAGAGAGAGTTGTTTTTTAATTAATATGAAAAAAATTGTACTAGAAATAAATACTTTTAGAAATAAATCTAACAAATCAGTATACTTTTAGGATTATGAAAATTCTTCAGTGAATGGCCAATAAAAAAATGTGGTTGGAAATAGTGTATTTTTGAATAAGGGCCATGAGTAAGTGATGCAGGGATCCAAGATAGGAGAATTGATTTCAATTATGAAAATTCTGCAGTGAATTGCCAATAAAAAAATGTGGTTGGAAATAGTATATTTTTGAATAAGGGCCATGAGTAAGTGATGCAGGGATCCAAGATAGGAGAATTGATTTAGAAATTTATATAAAACAAATAACATGTTTATTTAAAATAAACAGGAAATAAAATAAAATATTAAATGTGGTAATTAGATTACAACATTTTTTAAAAATTAGTTACCACATCAAAACAAAAGTGTCCAAGCTTGAAGTATATGATAGAGATATAATTTAATGAGACTTTACAAATTTCCCCTAAAAAGTAGAAACTTATTTGGCATGGAGATCATACCTGGAAGAGAGAGTAAAAAGAAAATTTACTTCATTCCTCCATTATCTTTGGGTTGTTCAGAAAGTAATTTCGTTTTTAATCATGAGTGTCTTTAGTTGTATTTTTAACTTGCCAACTTCATTCTAAATCCTATTATTGTTATGTATTTTGACAGCTGACATTTCAAGGTTTATTTATAAAAATATTTTTTTGGTATATCAAAAATGGAAATTTTCAGTATGTTTTTTTTTTATTATTGAAAAGGTAAGAATGCTATTTAAACATGAAAAAAAGTCATGAAGTGTATGGAGAAGATGTGTTAACAGAACACTAGTGCCAAAACTGGTTTACAAAATTTCTATATCAAAAATGGAAATTTTCAGTATGTTTTTTTTTATTATTGAAAAGGTAAGAATGTTATTTAAACATGAAAAAAAGTCACGAAGTGTATGGAGAAGATGTGTTAACAGAACACTAGTGCCAAAACTGGTTTACAAAATTTCATTCTGACAATTTTGATATTAAAGATGCACCATCTTTTGGAAAGCTAACTGAAGCTGATGATAAAAAAATAAAGATATTGATTGAAGCAAACTGCTGAATAACAACACAAGAAATTGCTACAAGATTGAATTTGTCGAATTTGCGCATTCATGACCATTTGAAAAGACTTTGTTTCATTTCAAAGATCAATATTTGGGTTCCACATGTTCTCAAAGAAAGATTTGCTCCATCTCATTAACACCTGTGATTTATTGCTCAAACATGAAGAAAATGATCCATTTCTGAAGCAAATTATTACTGGTGATGAAAAAGTCGATTGTTTATTGCAATGTTGAATGCAAGCAATCATAGAGCAGAAAAGATGAGCTGGCTCGAAGCACTTCAAAAGCCAATATTCATAAAAAAAAAGTGATGCTCTTTGTTTGGTGAGATTTCAAAGGTGTTATTTTCTTGAGCTTCTATCAGAAAATTTCATAATTAATTCGGAAGTGTACTGCCACCAATTGGACAAATTGAGTGATTCCATCAAACAGAAGGGGCCAGAATTGATTAACAGAAAAAATAGTGTTTCAGCATGACAATGCCAGTCTTCATACAAGTTTGATAACTTTCCAGAAGCTGTTACAGCTTGGATGGGATGTGCTACTGCACCTACCATGTTTGCCAGATCCTGCACTCTCTGATTTGACAATGCCAGTCTTCATACAAATTTGATAACTTGCCAGAAGCTGTTATAGCTTGGATGGGATGTGCTACTGCACCTACCATGTTTGCCAGATCCTGCACTCTCTGATTATTATTTGTTCTGGCCTTTAAAGAATTCTTTAGATGGCAAAACATTTAGTTCAAATGAACATGTCTAAAATCATTGGTTCAATTTTTTGCAAGCAAAGAACAGAAATTCTATGAGCATGGAATAATTCTATTACCAGAAAGATGGCAAAATGCATTGGACTAAAATGATCAATATATAATTAAATAAAATATTTACATACTATAAAAAAATTGCAGTTCATTTTTATGAAAAAAACAAAATCACTTTCCGAACAATGCTATATATATTCATTTCCTAGTCTTCTTCGGATGACCACTGATGGGACACGACACAGATTCACTCTATTGCACTACATTTCTCTTTTTATAGAATGCTCCTCTCTCTCTCTCTCTCTCTCTCTCTCTCTCAACCAACTCTTTTCTGTCCTTCCTTCTCAAAAGAAGAATTTATTCTTTACTCTTTATTTGAAAAGAGGCAATCACATTACTTTGACAGATGATGATTTAGTTAGATCGTTGTTTGATAAAATCAATCCTACTTTCCCTCTCTTCCTACACTTCTCCAATTTTTATCCAAAAATTAATTTCAATAATTATAAAATTCTATTAATAAAAATAACTATTCAATTATTAATGTTTGCTGAATTCCACAGGATAGAAATTGAAAATTTTTATGGTCTTTTCAATAAAAAACAAAATTACAATTATTACTTTATATGTAAATAGACTTATTAAAGATAGCTTTCAGTTGTCAGTTTTTACTAATATCTTTACTAGCAAAAGGATTAAAAATATACCATTTCAAGTTGATGAACATTTGTGATTCCAAAATTAGCCACTAGACAATGTGCAAGTGTGACATTTCATTTTTGACGTTTTCCATTTTGAAATGAAATAAAAGAATATATGAATTAATTTTTCTTTTCTGTCCATCTATTATTACAATAACTTGGGTATATATTATTTGATTTGAATAAAATTTTCATTTTATTAGATCTGTAATGGATCATATCTCAATGGATAGTTATCTGTCAAAACATATATCACGTAAATATTATTCAATTTGAATGATATTCTAATGTACTATGGGATCTACTAGAGAATAATGTACATAAAAATTGATATATTTTTGTTGAGTAATAATCAAATTAATTTCAATTTCAACTAAATTTTAATTCCTACTGATGGACTGCTATAGTCTTTTCCATGTTAAACAGGCACTCTTCCTTTCTTTCATTAGAACAAAACAAAAGTATTTTTTCTTGATTGGAACTCAACATGTACCAAGTATATAAAGATTTTTATTTAGTGATAAATAACAATAGGCCTTTTCTCAATTATTATTATAAAAAATATGAATAGTTAACTCATATAAAAATGTGTAGTTACAATTAGATCTTTTGAAATATTAAAAATAATCTTTTGTTATCAGCACCTGCTCTAGCATTTATGATGCTCCAGACAAAAAGACAAATTGCCGCCCCTTAAACATATACTTTTTAAAATATATAAAGTGAAGTGGGGTAAGGGCATAGTTGGGGGAAGTGCATTATTGGGCTTTTTTTTTTTTTTTAAGCGAAAGTTTGCTATTTGATATTGTAGTAATCTACTACAACTTAATATCAACTTATCGACATAGATAACGCACAATGAATGATGCACTTCCAGTATTTACATCGACCTTTACAAAAGCGTCATGTCAGAACAGCACACACAACTTTGACAGTATCTTAAAAGTGCATAATTCTTAAGATAACTTCATATTAGGTGCTATTTTTTGGTAAATATGAAGAATATTGATTAAAGTTTATATTAAGAAAACAATATTTTTTGACATTTAAAAATTTATCGAGATAAACCTTGGTAAAATCTTGAGCCATAAATATTGTTACCTGGGGTAAGTGCACATCAGCATCTTAGGGTAATTATGTATCAGGCTGCTCTAGCCTCATAACACGTTCAATTTTACTGTTTCATGTCCTACAATTTAATTTGCTTAGTAACTTCTTTTTCTAGCATATAACATGGTTCGCAGCTACCTCAGAAAAACCAACAGGGGCAATTATTCAAAAGAAATGAACGAAATGTGAACATTGTCGAGATGATGATTGATAATTGCAAAGATATATCAATTAAAATTTTTGTATAAATCATTTTTTATTTGATAAATATTTTGTCACATTAAATAACAAAATGTGTACTTTGTTGCTTTGAAAAAAACAAAAAGTGATATAATGGAAATAATGTGAGATGAGGTATTGTGAAATAAAAGAAAAAAATAATGTGATATAAGTATACAAGTTGTTATTAAACAATTTGTGTGCTTATATCACTTTATATTTTTGTGTTATTTCACTATACTGCCTCTCACATTTCAGAGTTCAATCCTTGTTTTTTAACAAAGAATACCTCTAAAACAAAACAACCTATCTTAATGTGGTAAAAAGCATTTTATAGTAAATTTGTTTATAATTCTGCTCTTGCCAATTAGCATGCGTAAATAAGCTTCAAAGCTTTTTTAACTTGCATGTATACTCTTATCCTGTTTCGGAATAAGTGCAGGGTAGTTGACATTTTGTACGATTTTGTAGCAAATTTAAAATTTTCAAGGATGAATTATATGGTAATAGCTGTGCAATGCAATTGTTAACAACCCTGTTAAATATTTATAGGATAGGTTAAAATACTTGCATTTAAAGTCCAACTTTGAAAAACTGCTCTACACTTACCCCATTCCATCTTATCTTTTAAATAAAAATCAAATGGTTATTATCACTGACGTATTAGCAAGAATAATGCAATTGTATAATGAAATTGCCCTTTTATAATTAGAGGTAATAAACAAGTCGATGCATAATATTCCTTCCCATTCCTGTTTCAAACAAGTTCACACAGCACACTGTGTGCTGTTGAATGCATTGCATGACTTAGATACCTAGCCTTTTTTGTTGTTTAATTTAACATGTCGCTCTTTTATGATTTTCTTCAGAATTAAGGATTGCAAATATTTTTTAGCTTTTAGGCAAAAACAATAATTTCGAAATGTAAATTGCATGGTGATTTTAGCCAAAGAAAAATCTACAAATATAAATTTTGATAAATTAAATATTTAACTTATAAATATTTTGTCACTTTTACAACCAAAATGCTGTCCTTTAAATTTGCCGCCCTGGACAAATGTCCAGATTGCCAGCCCCTAGAGTGGGTCCTGTTGTTATCAAGTTCTAAGTTCTATTAAAGCACAATCAGCAGTTAAAGAAGTTACAGTTTAATAAGCATAAGGTTTTTAACTTTTGTCCTTAACTGCTGAATGTGCTTTATTAGAATTTAGAACTTGATTACAATAAGAGTATTATTGCAGTTATATTAGCCTGCTTGAGTGTAATCTTTTGTTGTTATATATTCCAATGTTAATAACAATAATTATTGTCCAGTGTCCAAGAATAGATTTGTGTAAATCTAAATTTATCCAAAATTAAAAAATTAAGGTTTAATTTTAAAGTTAAAAGTTTATTTTAGAAATCTGCATTAGAAGTAAACAGACTTACTTCCATTTACCTATATTCAAGTAGTAGTATAGGCTCTCCTTGAGTTATAACTATTCTAATTATGAACATTCGTACTTAAGAATGTGCCAGTTCATTTTAAAATTTCAAAAAAAATCTTCAAAAATTTTAAATATTATGATAGTAGAATGCTTTAGTAACAAATATAATGTAAAATTATGCAGTTACTTAACATATTATATACAGTATTTAAAGATGAAAGTTCCAAAAAATCCTAACTTTATATGAATTTTTTATTCAAATATGTGAAATGAGACATTTCTAATTAGTTCATTTATTGAATATATTATAAAATATAGTATATAAAGTGATTTCAGTATTTTTTGTGACCATGTAACAAATGTATCTGAATTACGAACAAAACTTATGTAAGAATCAAGTTTGTAACTCGAGGATACCCTTTATATATTTTGGAGTGTTACAGTTATCTTCCTTGATTTTACCAAGTTGATGAACATTTGGATTGTGATTCCAAAATTGGCCACTAGACAATGTGTAAGTGTGACGTTTTCAATTTTGAAATGAAATAAAAGAATATATGAATTAATTTTTCTTTTCTATCCATCTATTATCACAATAACTTGGGTATATATTATTTGCTTTGAATAAAATTTTCATTTCAAATTCTGTATTATATACATATATGTATCTAAATTCGGACACAATAACTTGGGTATATATTATTTGATTTGAATAAAATTTTCATTTCAAATTCTGTATTATATACATATATGTATCTAAATTCGGCTCAGATAAAGTTTATTAAACTGAATGCATATTAAGTTGGGATAATCTGTATTTAAAATCTTAAAAATTTATTCTTAGTTTTTATTATGTAAACATAATTTAAGATTTAAATATTCTTATGCCTTTATAAATTTGAATAACTATATTAAATCTAATATATATTTTAATTAGTGGTCCTAGTCACTGGTGCCTCAGGTTATATTGCTGCACATATTATCAAATTATTATTGGAAGAAGAATATAGAGTTAGAGGGACTGTCAGAAGTTTGCAAAATGAACAAAAAGTAAAACCTTTACAAGAACTTTGTCCTGATTCTCGATATCCTTTGGAATTAGTGGAAGCTGATTTAACTAATGCAGATTGTTGGAAAGAGTAAGTATTGGATTATTTAATTATAACCTTTGTTACAAAACTTACATTGATTTTAAGTACAGTAGAGCGTCGATTATCTGAACTAATTGGGAGCAAGGGTATTCAGATAAATGATTTTTTCAGATAATCAATCTGATAGAAAAATAAGAAAAACACACAATGTAAAAAATACAAAACAAATTTCAAATACATATGTTTTATTGTACTCGTTCAGCCTAAACCAGTATGCACTAGTATGTGATGTTTTCAAATGAGTTTAGCTATCCTTGTTCCATTCACATTTATGAGATTAAACAAGTTCGATAATTTGAACTGGTTTATATTGCATGTGTAAACAAGGTAAAGGCTACGTAATTTTCAACTGTGATATGCAACAGGTATCTGTCAATACTTGATACAAACTAAATTATAAAAACAATACAATCAATGCGAGTTCGATAATTTGAACTGGTTTATATTGCATGTGTAAACAAGGTATAAGGCTACGTAATTTTCAACTGTGATATTCAACAGGTATCTGTCAATACTTGATACAAACTAAATTATAAAAACAATACAATCAATGCGCATAACAGAAGCTTAGATTCTCTCACGCTACAATGTGTAGGGTGGGAGTATTAGCTGAGACCTGTTGCGGTATCACAATTGAAAATTACATTCAGATAAGCGACATTCTGGTTAATTGACATTTGGATAATCGATGCTCTACTGTATAAAAGTAATTCCTTTTAGTAAATTAGTTTTATAAAAAAAATTTATTATTCAACTAGGGGACTTTAATCCATGCCCCAGTAAGGCAGAATCTCCCACTTTGCTCACTCCACCTTGATTTGGTACTTAGTGCCTCAGTATTGTTATCTTTTTATTTATAGTAAACCCAGGAAAAGGATCATTTGCCCTGTTTCGCCATAGAGGGCTCATTACTACTGAGTTAGCTCAGTTGGGAATATGATTTGTAAGCTTATTTGATGTATGTGTTTGTCTAAATTTCAGTTATATAAGCTATCTGAAAAGGAAATTTGCCTGTGTTACTGGTGGTCCAGTTGGTAGGATATTAGGGTGTTATCCAAAAGGTCCCAGATTCAATTCCAAGTTTGGAAAAATTTCATATTTAGAAGAGAATCAAAATTTCTACTTAGTTATTAGTCACCATTTCTCTTTAGTCTTTCTACTACAATTTATGTTGAGAGTTATGCACAGGTGAGCAAATGTCATGAGGAAATTGAAACTGGAAGTGAATTCTTTTTAATTGTAATATCAAAAGAATAAAATTTTATTAACTATACAGGCTATATTTACAAAAATAATGGGAAAATAAAACATGTTGATTAGGATTGCTATTGATATCAATATCTTAGATATATTTCAACTCTCTATTCAACTAGGAAAGAAAAGATCTGATAATTCAAAATTACATCAGTTAACAATAATATTTTAAGATAATCAAATGACCTTTTTTTAGAAATGAAATCATATCTGGATTCTGTCTGTCAGAATTCCTTAGTTTCAATACCATCAGATGGAGATGATGGTACTCCGTGAAGGTTGATCTTGACATCTGTTAACACATGAGCACAAATACTCACAACATACAACACAAACTAAACCTACACACCACTGGTGTAGGATCATTTAAAAGTCCTTTTTAAGGATTTCCAGAATCTAATGTGATTGGATCTGAATCCCTCCTCTCATCCCATCATTGGATCCTGATGGAAAATTGACAGAGATTTAGAGGTTCTCTCCAGATCATTGGATTGAATACCCTTAAGTAATTTGTACAAATTTTTTATGTATTTATCCTAAATCTCTCTCTCTGATATCATAAAATTCTGTACTATTTGGCTATTATGACTTTCTGGTGCTTTTGATGATGCATTTGGCAGGAATGTTCAAGCAAAATAAATGCAGTTCATTTGACATCTGGGGGTTCCTCTGTTTACAATCCTAGTCCAAATTTTGGCTCTACTATTGTTCTCTACTTAGTTATTGAGTAACTCTCTTCCCAGTTTATAACCCGGCCTATTGGAAAATTGACTTGTTTACATTATTTAGTTAAATAAAATTATATTACAAAAAATTAATGATCTAAATTACATAACATCAAAGTATTTCAATTAAAAGATAATAAATGATGTTCCTTTCATAGAATCTTACATTACTCAGACATTTCCAAAATATTACATAATCTGGAACATTTTTGAGGACATTGTCCATTTATTCCAATCAATTCTTTTCTATCCAAAATATAGAAAGAAAAGAAAAAGATGCTATGTTGATCCAAAAGTTATCTGAAAGATGGAAAAGTCTGATGTTTTTTATATAAAACTCAGGATTCAATCACTATACATTAAGGATAAAGTTGAACAATTTAAATACATACACTGAATATGAGGCATAAATCATTTCCTAAAAGTTTATCTTCACAAGCTGTTCTAGTTGAACTTTGTGCACCTAATAATACTGGATAAATGAAACCCCCCTCTCAAAAATATTTATACTAAGCTTATATATAAAATTAATTATAACAAAATAAAAAAAGGTTTTCTCCCTCTAATATATACTGCTATAATTACTGTATAATTATATCATCTATAGTTGATAGAACAATGACATGCAGAAAAAGGGAATTTGTTTGCTATGTAATTTTTTTTATGGATGATTCATAAAAAAAATAATTTAAAATTCCTTATAAAATTATTCACAAATTTTTTTTAAACATTTTTTCTAGGCACTAAATTTGAAACTTTCCTTTCATCGACATTTTTATAATGTTACATAATTGTTCATGATTGAATAATAGTATGTTGATGTAAATTCCAGCTTTTTCAAAACTCTGCCCATAATTTATTGATTATAATTGCAAAAACTAAGACTATTGGAACTTATCAATAATATAAAATAAATAGTAATCTACTTGCAGAAATATTGCCTGTATCTAATTTAATACAGTACATGAGATGAATACAACTTCTCAAGCCTGATCATTAATCATAACTCTAACGGCCGTATTCACCATCTCGAGTTATTGGTAGAGTTAGGGTTATATGAAGAGTTCCCCCCGTCCTGAAAATTCATGGAATTTGATAATTTTTCCGAAAGTCATTTGTACCCTAAAATAATAAAGCTGTTATTTTAAAAACAGTAAAATATGGTTAGAAGATATTAATTTATCATTTATTGAGGAAAATGTCATAACATATATAGCAGGATATGTTGTTAATAAAGTTTTGTCCCAACATATATGTAATAAGTGTAAAGAATTACTAAATGATGGTAATCATACATTTAGTCGAAATGATCAATTATTAATATTGTTAAAAGACTATGGAATTAATGATGTTATAACTCATTTAAAACTACCGACAAAAATTTGGTGCGATTCGTTATTAGAATTAATGATGTTAAAACTTATTTAAAACTACCGACAAAAATTTGGTGCGATTCGTTATTAACTTGTGAAAAAATATTTCTAGCCCATGTTGAAAGTTTGTTTCACTTGTTTGATATAAAAGAAAGAATGGTTCAGTATTTTTTAGCTTATTCAGATTTTTCATGGTTTAACGGGTGTCAAAATGTATTAGTTTGTTGTTTAAAGTTATTTGCTACTTGCAGAATTTTTGCAACTACTAAATGGAAAAATAAAAAAAATTCCAATGAAAAAAAACAAAATAGAGTTGCTAAAAAAGTGAAAATAAATCGCAAGCTTGTAAAACTACAACATAAATAAAATATTTTATTATTATTAATATACTGTAAATAAGACTTAAAATTTATTTTTATATTTTATTATATTAGTTTTGGCATAAACATTGTGATTTTAAAATAAATATAATATGCATAGCGCTGATAAATATTATTTTTAAAATGGCGCGACTTCTTTCCGCTTCAAATTCCTGGTGCTACAGTCATCCCCATTGTCGCCAGGTTTTTAACATTGTGTGTTGCATCTGGGTAATCTGTGGTTCTACTATAGTCTTTTCAACTAAAGAACTTTCAAAGCTGAATTCGATGATCGACGAGTCTTTTCAATTAGAGTTAACTATAGTCGATATGATGTAAAATGGATCGCAATAAAGAATTTATTACCATTTTTGATTTGATGTTTGATTTAAAAACATAATCAGATTAAAATATTTTTATCTTTATAATTAATTTTAGCAACTTGTTTTAATTCATTTAATATTAGTTTATTTTATTTAATAATTGGTCCAGCCCTTTACTTGGAGACAAAATGATAATTTAGCTCCCAAACTAGGAAAGGTTGCCCATACCTGGTTTTAGAACTATAAAAATCGTGTTTTCAATAAAATGGTAAAGCCTACATAATCAGTTGAGGCTGGTAGCAATGACTTATTACTCTAAAGTTGTTCTCTCATTAGAAAAATGGGAACATTTTAATATATAGTGGGGATGGGGAAACTGAAGTATGTAGGAACATAGCAATCACAGTTTTCATTTTCAGTACAGGTTGTCTTCAACTTATGATAGGATTGTCATCATAAGTTGAAAATAACCCATAATGGTAATAATTTTAAGTAGTAATTTAATAGATAATGGAATACTGAATCCTTTAAAATGATATTTGCCTGGATTTGATCATGGATCCTCAAGATTATAAAATAATCTGGAATTGACCCTTGGCTACAAGGTGTAAAATCATTTGGAATTGTACCCAGATCCCCAAAGTGGTAAGCAATTGTTTACTATATTTTAAATTTTAATAAAACAAAAAGTACTTTTAGCTAATATGGTGTGAAAATAGCCAAGTACAGAATATTGTAAGGGTCATCATAAAATCAGAATATCATAAGTCAAATGATTGTAAGTTCAGGACTATTAGTAATTTTCATCATCATCAGCATTTCTTATTTCATCCACTGCTGGATATATATATGCCTCCTTCTTAAAATATAATCATTTCACTTCACTTTTTCGCTTAATCGATTACATAACATACAGTATAAAGTTCAATAAGTGTTCGTCGATCAGTTATAGAGCTTTATATTAGTATTATTAGCGTTATCTTTTAATCTAATATTCATTTTTTTATTTTTTATATTCCCACATCTATCATTTTCTCGTATCCATAGTTTTTTCGGAGTCCCGACAAAAACGATGAATCGAGATTACACTGTATATAACAGCAAAGTACAGCATATACTATAAGATAAAAAAAATCGAAAATTATACTTTTTTAACATGAACCGCTTAATGTTATCAATCGGTTATTGTTATCAAACTAGATCAGTCCCAAAGTGATTCTAATAAGCGGCTTCTACTGTATTATATTAATTGTTAATTGTGTGTTTATTAAAACTATTTAATCTAAAGACCATTTCAAATCTAAAAATATTGAAGATGCATTCAATATTATCAGTGGAAAATACATTAATTTTAAATTCCAAAAAGTTGAGATTATTCCTCAACTTTTTGGAATTTTATTAAGTTGTTGTTTTGGAAAATTTGTCTTTCCGATAATATCACGTTCATTTTGTTTCCAAGCATTGTCTGTATGTGATACAGACAATGCTTGAATACGGAAGAATACTTGAGAAGTGATTTTCCTTTGATATTTTTTGAGCAAATCGTTCTCTTTGTTAAAATTTAATTAAAAAACAATATTTTTTAAATTGCTAATTCATACTAACATTTATCACGACTAACACCATCGTCTATAATGGTGTATATCGTCTATAATGGTATATAAAATATATATGGTCAGGGCCGCCGTTATGCATAGGCCGAGCAGGCCCCTGCCTGTAGCGCCAAATTGACAAAGGCGGCAAAAATATATATGGTCAGGGCCACCGTTATGCATAGGCCGAGCAGGCCCCTGCCTGTAGCGCCAAATTGACAAAGGCGGCAAAATGATGATTTTCATTTATTTTATTATTTTCTATTTTCATTTCATTCACTTTAATTATACATTATTACGGCGTCTAGAGCAACCAATAAAAATTAAATGACAGTCAATGAAGAAGAGGCGCTTTTTGAATAAAGCAAAGCTTTCTATTTTTATCTGTAAAAATGTACAATATCTGAATATTAAAAATTACAAAGTCGAAATCAAAATATGGTTAAATATAATTTAATTTTGTCAATTTTATTTCATAACTGACAAGTTGACATGTGATATTTTTTGCAGATGGCAGAATTTATAACCGTTATAACCGTATCTAAACTAACGCTATTTTCTTACGTGAAATGAAGTATAGTAACGGCGCCAAAAAACGAATACCAATGCTATTTTCTTACGTGAAATGAAGTATAGTAAGGGCACCAAAAAATCGCCTGTAGCGCCGAAATGTCTAGCGGCGGCCCTGTATATGATCATTCCACTCCTACTGATAACAAAAGAAAAAAATGTGAAGATCTAAATTTTAATCACTAGGGTGGCGTTGTTATCACACTTATGGTCATAGCAGACGAATTTCTATAGACTTACTTACAGAAGCTTATAGGTCAAACATAACATTGCAAAATATTTTTAGCAGGAATTTCGTTATATTTTGATAAATTTGAATGAAAACACCTTAGAGTTTTCCTTAACGTTTTATACTTATGGTAAAAAATAACATTTAAAAATTTTTAAAGTTAGTTCATAACTATCATTTTCAAGTCAACAATTTTGCAGTTGTGACCTGTTTGTTCCTTGATTCTTCAAATATGTTTGAAATAATGCCAATTAATACAATTCTAATTGCTCTCTACTAACAATGAGATTTTGTCATCATTAATTCTACAGAAAATGGATTAAAAAAATTTAAACAAAAATTGAAAATGTATTTCAGTGTAATACCTAGTATAATAATTACGTTTGAAAAAAATAAATAAATTATTTGATGGGCTGAATTATTGTATCTGAGAACAAAGATCATACAAATGTTGAAAAAAATTTATTTATTAAAATTTCTGAATTGTAGCAGATATAATATGGGCATTTGAAATAAAACTTGTTGCATTTTAATGTAAGTTGATAAATAAGGCATAATTCCCTCATAAATAGAAACATTATAATTACATTTCACGATTATTTAAAATACTATTATTTGTTGATATATTGGTAAATAAATTTTCAAGGTATTAATTTCAATTCCATTCATAAAATAATTTATAATTTAGTCCAAATTTTTGTGATACATATCTCCTTTAGTGAAAATAATTTTCTAAAATTTAATTTTGTATCTGATAGAAATGGTATGTACAGTATATAGTTTTGAAAGAGGAAAATATCTCATTATTTTTAAAATAATTTATTTATCATTTCATATCTAGTATTGTATTAGAACTTTTTTGAGTGGAATTAAGCTATCTGGGAACTGAAAATTTTTACCGATTAATTTTGATAGCAATGAGATTTCCTTTTCTTATTCATCATTCTCCTGTTTTGAAAGACTATATACAGTAATTATATAAATCATCTTACTTTAAAGTTTATTCCCATAAGTATTAATAGTTTAATATAAATAAATTTAGAGATGTTTGAATTTTTACAGTTGCATTTTCCATTTTCAATATAAATAAATTTAGATGTTTGAATTTTTACAGTTGCATTTTCCATTTTCAATGGAAAATACTGTAACAGAGAAATTGGAAGTGGGATTTCTATAACAGATTTATTTTCAATATAGAGAAGTATATTCCACAACAGCAGAATTATTTTAGATTTCAAAAACCATTTTACAGGAATTATTTGCCCTCTTTAGCTATATTTTTTAATCCCTAAATTAAAAAAACTGAAATATATAATTTCCAAGAGTAGAATATTTTAAATATAAATACAAATAAAATAAATAAAAATATCAAAATTGTTTATATATAATAGTGAATAAAGTATTCTGATTATTTGTGAAACAAACATGATTGTAGGTGTTTCTAATATATCTATGATCAAAATGAACATCGCATATTGAATCCTCAAACATAAATTTACGATCTGCTCGTGGTATAAGTGGTTTCCATTGCCTCAGTTGCTCATATATTCCTTGTTTTACTTTGAACATATGGTGTTTTTCCTTACAGGATCTGGCCTGAATTGCAGCCAGGCACAAAACAACATATTGGCATTTTTCGTCAAAAAATAAATTAAATTATTTCTCTTAACAACAATCTAGATCAGGTTACGAGTACGAATTGAGCCGTACGAGGTATACAGCGGCTCTAGTGATGGGATTTCAAAATCTTATAGTAATGGCGTCTAAGTGGAATGATCATATATAAAGTACGAATTGAGCCGTACGAGGTACACAGCGCCTCTAGTGATGGGATTTCAAAATCTTATAGTAATGGCGTCTAAGTGGAATGATCATATATATTTATAGACCATGTATTATTAGTAAACTATCGCTGATAGGATCAAATATGATTTCACTAATAACTTTTTTAAAAAAATATGCGCATTAAAAATACCAGTATTCATTCGTCTTACTAAATTATTCCAATTAGAATATTGCTTACAGAATACTTTATATGCTCTTCTATAACCTAATTCTGATCATGTTTTCCTCCATTATATTTTAGAATTATCAAAAATATACAATATTCAATGTAATAATTTATTATAAAAAAGTTTTAAGAAAATTTATTGCATATATTAAAAATGATAATTTTTTAAAATTTGATTGATAACATTAAAGCAGCTTGTATTCCTATTCTTAAAATTCTAAATTTTTTTTTAAATTATTCAACGTCATTTATAAATCTATTTATAACATATCGAATTTCTAAATTTTGAAAAAGGAATTTTGAAGTATATTTCTCAGGAAAAATACTGTACTTCTTTCTATAACAAATACATTTCAGATAATTAGCTGAAAAATATAAAAAAAAATTCTAATTTTTTTTATATTTCTCAGGAAAAATACTGTACTTCTTTCTATAACAAATACATTTCAGATAATTAGCATATCTTTATTTAAAGAAAGAACGATACTTGTTATCCATTTAATATATGCACTTCACTAATTGAAATAATTTTAAGATTATACAATTGAAGACTATCTCAAAGACTCAAAACATATCTTCTATCCCCTTAGTTTCAAATATTTAAAAATGGTGGATGTATAAATTTCTGAAATTCTCTCCTAATAAGTATTCAAACAGTTAATAAATTTTAATGAAATTCAGTTGGGTGGAAGTATTAAAGATGATTTTGATAATGTCATTTTTTAATTCGATATATTTAATTATTCCAAAGTATCAGATATATAAAGAATGTTTGAGAATTAACTGTTTTCAGAATGTCTTTCTTTTATTAACGATAATAATTTAAAATAACATTTTTTCTTGGTTTCTAACAAAACTATTTTATCTCCTGGTTATCAATATTCTTTGAGAAATTTTTATAATTTTTTCTTTTATTAACGATAATAATTTAAAATAACATTTTTTCTTGATTTCTAACAAAACTATTTTATCTCCTGGTTATCAATATTCTTTGAGAAATTTTTATAATTCTTCAAAATATTCCTTTAAGTTTTTATTTCCTTAAATCAACTTCCTATCTATGTAATATCGTCCCTTTTCTTACAATAAAAGTTTATCATGCTTCCGTCTTTTTCATAAAAATCTTATGCAATTATTTATTAGAATACACGCAATCTATAATAGTCCACATAGACAGGCCTGCACATAGATTCAATATGTTTATGAAGGTTAGCTTTTGAAAGCATTCATTAATATTCCGCTCCATGCTTTAAAAGCCGCCTTAAATGTTAATACATGAAAAAGAATTATCAAATTACTCAGAATCTTGATTTAAAATTAACTTAAAAAAAATAAAATAAATCTTGTGATATACCGTAAATCAATTTTAATTCATTTCAGTAGGATATTTAACACAAAATTTGATAACTTATTCATTTTCAAAAATATAGCATTTATCATTTTTGGCATAAGAAATTTAATTACGATTATTAAACTTTACTATGTCATTTCAGTTAAAATTTATTTTATTATTATTTTAATTTTAAAATAATAATAATTAATCGAAGTAAAAAATAACATTTTAAAATTTTTAAAGTTAGTTCATAACTATCATTTTCAAATCAACAATTTTGCAGTTGTGACCTGTTTGTTCCTTGATTCTTCAAATATGTTTGAAATAATGCCAATTAATACAATTCTAAATACTCCCTACTAACAATGAGATTTTGTCATCATTAATTCTACAGAAAATGGATTAAAAAAATTTAAACAAAAATTGAAAATGTATTTCAGTGTAATACCTAGTATAATAATTACGTTTGAAAAAAATAAATAAATTATTTGATGGGCTGAATTATTGTATCTGAGAACAAAGATCATACAAATGTTGAAAAAAATTTATTTATTAAAATTTCTGAATTGTAGCAGATATAATATGGGCATTTGAAATAAAACTTGTTGCATTTTAATGTAAGTTGATAAATAAGGCATAATTCCTCGATAATAGCAACATTATAATTACTTTTCACGATTATTTAAAATACTATTATTTGTTGATATATTGGTAAATAAATTTTCAAGTGTATCAATTTCAATTCCATTCATAAAATAATTTATAATTTAGTTCGAATTTTTGTGATACATATCTCCTTTAGTGAAAATAATTTTCTAAAATTTAATTTTGTATCTGATAGAAATGGTATGTACAGTATATAGTTTTGAAAGAGGAAAATATCTCATTATTTTTAAAATAATTTATTTATCATTTCATATCTAGTATTGTATTAGAACTTTTTTGAGTGGAATTAAGCTATCTGGGAACTGAAAATTTTTACCGATTAATTTTGATAGCAATGAGATTTCCTTTTCTTATTCATCATTCTCCTGTTTTGAAAGACTATATACAGTAATTATATAAATCATCTTACTTTAAAGTTCATTCCCATAAGTATTAATAGTTTAATATAAATAAATTTAGATGTTTGAATTTTTACAGTTGCATTTTCCATTTTCAATGGAAAATACTGTAACAGAGAAATTGGAAGTGGGATTTCTATAACAGATTTATTTTCAATATAGAGAAGTATATTCCACAACAGCAGAATTATTTTAGATTTCAAAAACCATTTTACAGGAATTATTTGCCCTCTTTAGCTATATTTTTTAATCCCTAAATTAAAAAAACTGAAATATATAATTTCCAAGAGTAGAATATTTTAAATATAAATACAAATAAAATAAATAAAAATATCAAAATTGTTTATATATAATAGTGAATAAAGTATTCTGATTATTTGTGAAACAAACATGATTGTAGGTGTTTCTAATATATCTATGATCAAAATGAACATCGCATATTGAATCCTCAAACATAAATTTACGATCTGCTCGTGGTATAAGTGGTTTCCATTGCCTCAGTTGCTCATATATTCCTTGTTTTACTTTGAACATATGGTGTTTTTCCTTACAGGATCTATATCCTGAATTGCAGCCAGGCACAAAACAACATATTGGCATTTTTCGTCAAAAAATAAATTAAATTATTTCTCTTAACAACAATCTAGATCAGGTTACAAGTACGAATTGAGCCGTACGAGGTACACAGCGGCTCTAGTGATGGGATTTCAAAATCTTATAGTAATGGCGTCTAAGTGGAATGATCATATATATTTATAGACCATGTATTATTAGTAAACTATCGCTGATAGGATCAAATATGATTTCACTAATAACTTTTTTAAAAAAATATGCGCATTAAAAATACCAGTATTCATTCGTCTTACTAAATTATTCCAATTAGAATATTGCTTACAGAATACTTTATATGCTCTTCTATAACCTAATTCTGATCATGTTTTCCTCCATTATATTTTAGAATTATCAAAAATATACAATATTCAATGTAATAATTTATTATAAAAAAGTTTTAAGAAAATTTATTGCATATATTAAAAATGATAATTTTTTAAAATTTGATTGATAACATTAAAGCAGCTTGTATTCCTATTCTTAAAATTCTAAATTTTTTAAAATTATTCAACGTCATTTATAAATCTATTTATAACATATCGAATTTCTAAATTTTTGAAAAATATAAAAAAAAATTCTAATTTTTTTTATATTTCTCAGGAAAAATACTGTACTTCTTTCTATAACAAATACATTTCAGATAATTAGCATATCTTTATTTAAAGAAAGAACGATACTTGTTATCCATTTAATATATGCACTTCACTAATTGAAATAATTTTAAGATTATACAATTGAAGACTATCTCAAAGACTCAAAACATATCTTCTATCCCCTTAGTTTCAAATATTTAAAAATGGTGGATGTATAAATTTCTGAAATTCTCTCCTAATAAGTATTCAAACAGTTAATAAATTTTAATGAAATTCAGTTGGGTGGAAGTATTAAAGATGATTTTGATAATGTCATTTTTTAATTCGATATATTTAATTATTCCAAAGTATCAGATATATAAAGAATGTTTGAGAATTAACTGTTTTCAGAATGTCTTTCTTTTATTAACGATAATAATTTAAAATAACATTTTTTCTTGGTTTCTAACAAAACTATTTTATCTCCTGGTTATCAATATTCTTTGAGAAATTTTTATAATTCTTCAAAATATTCCTTTAAGTTTTTATTTCCTTAAATCAACTTCCTATCTATGTAATATCGTCCCTTTTCTTACAATAAAAGTTTATCATGCTTCCGTCTTTTTCATAAAAATCTTATGCAATTATTTATTAGAATACACGCAATCTATAATAGTCCACATAGACAGGCCTGCACATAGATTCAATATGTTTATGAAGGTTAGCTTTTGAAAGCATTCATTAATATTCCGCTCCATGCTTTAAAAGCCGCCTTAAATGTTAATACATGAAAAAGAATTATCAAATTACTCAGAATCTTGATTTAAAATTAACTTAAAAAAAATAAAATAAATCTTGTGATATACCTTAAATCAATTTTAATTCATTTCAGTAGGATATTTAACACAAAATTTGATAACTTATTCATTTTCAAAAATATAGCATTTATCATTTTTGGCATAAGAAATTTAATTACGATTATTAAACTTTACTATGTCATTTCAGTTAAAATTTATTTTATTATTATTTTAATTTTAAAATAATAATAATTAATCGAACGATTATAAATATTTACATCTGAAATTTTTTTAACCTTATAAAAAAATAATGTATAAATCAAAGGAAAAGCTAATTGGTGAACTTACAGATTAACACTTCCTATAAAACTATTTAATAACAGTTATCACGTAAAGAAAACAATCATAATAGAAGAAATTACATTTAAAATATGTTTAATTTTAAGTTATAATTGCAGTAGACTTTAAATTTTGTTAGAGAGAACAGAATATGAAGTTTAAATGCACACCGATTCAAATTTATTCATGGATATCCGTTATTATTTTATTTCTCTTAATCTGTACCTTTTTATTTTTATTTCTCAATAATTTTTCAAAGACAAAATCTGATTTCGAAGATAACTATTTTGATTCAAGTAAGAAATATATTTAATTAATTATTAAAGTTAAAATCCTAGCAATATATTAATATTTGAAAATTTATTTCACTTTATATATTTTTAAAATTAACGTCGGAATAGTTTAGTAAAAAGTATATTATGTTATTATGTAATTTTATCTTAATGTAAGCATACAATTTTTTAGGAATAAGAGAAGCAATTAAAAAATCTAACAGCAGGTAAGATTATATATAGAAAATATGCATTATTTATTCTTTTAAAAATAAATTAATAATTATGCACGTGCTACTGTATCGCAGTAATATTCAATATACTAAAAGGAGAAGAGCAGCTACTTCTATAAGAAGAAAGTTATGGGATGAAGGTGTTATTCCCTTTGAAATAGGTTATGAATATCTTTGTAAGTAGATTTATTATAGTTATAATTAAAATATTGTTGCATTTTTTATATTTCAATAATAAATCTTTCTTTTATAATAGTCTCTATATATTAAATCCGATTATTTATAAATTTATTTACTTCAACCCAAAAAAGATTTCCAACTAAAATTAATACATGAAGCATTGCGAGAGTGGGAAGCTCAAACATGTCTAAAGTTCGTCCCAGCTGAACCTCAGCACGAATATAGAATAGTCATTAAGAAAGGAAGTTCTTGTGGGTTAGTATGTGATTTAATAAATTTGTATTTTTTTAATGCAATTAACACAGTTTGGTGTTTACAGATGTTGTTCTCTCTTTGGAAAGACATTGAAAAGGCAAAATCTGATTATCAATTATGTCTGCAATTATTCTATGATTTTGCATGAATTAGGTCATGTAATTGGATTTCATCACGAACAAACCAGACCAGATCGTGATAAATATGTTAAGATATTTTATGGAAACATACTGAATAGTAATACATTTTCTGTATGTTTTTAAAACTTTTACACTCCGTTTGGACTAGACTATAAATTACAAATCTTTTGACTTTTTACAGCATTTAAAAATTATAAATTAAAATTTAATCTTTAAAAACAAGCATTTCTATAGTTTTTAATGGAGTAAAAAATTAACAATCAACAGTCCATTATATTATTTTAGAAACATTAATGAAAATACGTCTTGCTATAGGTAAACGTGAACAGTTCGAAAAACTTACAAAGGAAGAAGTTGATTCTTTAGGATTTCCTTATGATTATAACAGCATCATGCATTATTCATCTCGATATTTTTCTGTTTCGCCGGAGAAAGAAACAATGAAAGCTCTCAACGAATCTATTTCCTTGGAAGAAGAAAGAAAACATCTCAGCAAAATAGACATTGCTCAAACTAATAAGCTATATAGCTGTCCAAGTATTTGATAATTTTAATCGATGGAATATAATTTAATTAGAAACATTTAAAGAAAATAAAAAGTTCATACTATTCAAAAGTAAAATAATAATATTAATAAATTGATATATCTTTAGATTGCCTTTTTAACATTAAAGATGAGTCAAGAACAATACCAACTGAAAATCAAAGACGTAAGATGATAAAAGAAGGATACTGTCAATGGTATATCAAGAGATATCAAGGAGAATTCATTCATTTTTACGTAGATTACCACGATATTCCAGAAAATAAAAACTGTTCTACCGATTATTTAGAAATTCGAGATGGATATTGGTCTAAATCGCCTTTAATAGGTAACTTTTCTATCAGGATGATTCAATCTGAAACTTAAAAATCTGATAATTTTTTTTTTCTTAAAGCAAGATTTTGCGGTAAGAAAACGTATCGCAATTCCGATTTTATATTATACAAGAGCACTTCCAATAATCTTTTGATCACGTATAAAAGATCGTCAAACTCTTCAGATGATCAAGGATTTTCTATAACTTATAAAAGTGAATAAATTCACATTTAAATATTTCCATTCTGATGGATTTTGCTAAAGCTTATAATCCATATTTTTCAGCCACTTGCGATAGAGTAATTGAAGCTGATGAAGGTTTCATACAGAGTCCTAATTATTTGGGAGATTATTTTTTTCGTCTAGAATGCAAATGGATCATTAACGTTTCTCCACACTACAAAGTAGCATTACAGTTTCAAAATTTTAAGGTAATTGTTTAAAATACATTATATTAATGTTAGAAGCATACAAATCTATATTTAAATTTTTCACATAATTTTTGAATTTTTCAGATAAAAGACGAAAATTGTCAATCGAACTTTTTAGAAATACGAGATGGATCTTGTCCCGATAGCAAATTAATAGGAAGATATTTTGGAAAAGAAAAACCGGAAGATATAATATCAACAAATAACACTATTTTCATAAAATTTATAAACGATTTTACTTCGAGTTATTATGATTCACCAGATAGTTTTTCTGCAACTTTCATTAAAGGTAAAGCTACTTTTATTTCATTAGTTAGAAAATATTAAATAAATTTTACATCAAGAATTTTGAAAAAGAAAATGAGTATTAATATTTTATTATTATTTTTTTAAATTTGCAGAATTAGTATTGTTTTTTTTAAGTTTTAATTTTTTATATAATATTTATTATTAAAGAAATAGATGAATGCGATTATTTAGAAAATGGATGTAGTGATATTTGCATTAATACAATTGGAAGTTATCATTGTGAATGTAAAGAAGGACGATATGCATTCTCTGATGACAAATTTTGCGAACGTAAGAAAGGTTCTAATAATATAAAAGTTAAAAATATATATAATTTATGAATGAGTTTAAATTCTCTTCTTTGTAGCATATTCTAACAGTTGTGGCGGAATTTTGAACGTGACAGAGAAAATAATAATTACCAGTCCTTTATTTCCCGAAAATTATCCAAGTTTTTCTAATTGTATCTGGGAAATATATAATCAAAATATTCTGATTAAATTTCTTATGTTGGATTTAGAAGGAAAAGAGGTATTTAAAGTTGTAAAAGCATTTTTTCAGTATTTTAAAGATCTTCAAACTTATTGCATATTAATAGTTAATTAAAAAATTAAGAGTTTATATGAATAAATTTAAAAGTCACGCTTGTCTTTTACCGCTACTTCTTACTCATTTTATTCTTTTAATTTCGTAGCCGTCATGTTTTGACAAGATAATTATAACAGGAGGAATTTATAACTATGAGTACTGTTCAACAAAACCAGAACCTCAAAATTTCACTGAAATAGATGATTTAAAAATTATATTCCTCTCTGATGAATACGATGAAATGTTAGGATTCGCTATATCGATTGAGCCTCTTTGAACAAGGAAGAGTTTGTTTTAATATTTTATCATGTATAATTCTTACGATTCATTTTAATTTTTTGTTACAGATTTCAGTGAAAACTGAAGTTCCAAAATCCAATATTAACTGTTGATTAATAACTTTCTGTTTTAGGAATAAAAATTAAGTTTTTTCCTATACAGAATAAGCCATTCTTATTAAAATGATAGATAATTTCTGATTCTAATAATTACTATCTCTATTAATTCATAAATCTTGTATTATTGCTCAATAAATTTATCAGATATTTATTTCAAATAACAATATAAAAATCTTTAAAAATACTGTATAATAAAATTTCTTTATAATGAAATTAAAGAGAATTTATTTTCTGAACATAATAATTTTACGTAATTGTTTCTTTCCCGGTAAATTAATATAAATTTTAATCTTTTATCTTAGTGTGAATTATATCCATACCTTAGCACAGTTTGCGCTAAGGTATGGGTATTTCCCACAGATTTCTGTGGTATTTCCAAACTGTGAGGTGCTAGTCCATTGCAAGGGGGTACGTAGGAATTAACAAAAGCATCATTTTTGAGACAAACAAATAAAAAATTCAAATTGTTGTCGAAAAACATGAATCAGCAAAAGGATTATAAATACATATATCCATGTATCCAGAAACTTTCTGCTGTAACTGTTTTAAAGACAAAATATCGATCTCGTTTAGCTATTGAAAAAGAATTGAAAGTAGCGATATCTTTAATGACACCCCATTTTGAGAGAATTTGTACTGAAAAATAAGCACAATCATTACATCAAATATTATGTTATATTAAACATGTATTCTATTTTTCTTTTTTTTGTAAGATTTGTTTGTGTTAAAAATTATTATATCATAATAGATATATATTTCTTTTCATGTAAAAGAACTTTATACAAAATATGGAATATTGTTTTGTAGTATTAAATTGTAAGTAGAAAGTATTTATAAAATTAGGCTGTTATGAATTATAAGGGGACATACCACTTTTTTATGAAAAAAGAGAGGCGCAGACACAGAAAGTTTGGAAACCACTGCCTTATCGTATGTAAGGATACTTCATATAGTATACAGGATTCATAATTTCTATGAAAGTTCATGAAAGTACATTAGTATAAATTAGAAAATTATAAAAATCATAAAGCTCTACAAACATATGAAAGTTATTATACATGAGCCGTTCACAAGCCAAATCGATTAACTCCACTTTTTGAATTTTTTTAAGTTTTAGTATCAAAATACTTGATTAACTCTTAACTATTTATATTAAAAATAAATTTCCTTAATAGTTAGGCTTAACACCACTAAATGACAAAATTTTTTTGGCCATTGAATAATAAATAATTTATTTCAGAAGCCAATGTGATTAACTCCATATTCTAAAGTAAAGCGTGGCAATAATGCAATTTAAACGTTTATAAGTGTCGTATTATGCTTAAGACATTTTTTGAATTTACCCTTCAAAGTTAGAATTATAGTTTGACATCTTTTAAATCACTAAATTGGAAGGATCGATTGAGAAACGTGTAGGAAAGGTGCAAAACCACTTACATGAAAGTTTTGGCTAGCCAGTTTTTATTCAATAATTTTTTTGATTTTAGTCAAGATCTTTCTTCAGTCATCTAGGATATGACAGTAAGAATTTAGTTAAGTAATTTTTTAATACAATGGTATATATTAGATGAAAACGGCAAGCTGTTTATTTTGTCATAAAAATAATTAATCTGTTACTGTTATATGTGCAGGGCCGGATTTACCAATAGGCCGAGTCCTAGAGCCCCGCAATTCTAGGAGCCCCAAAACTATCAATCAATTTTCAACTTTTATAAACTTTTAATACGAAAAAATGGTTTTTATTAAAGTGCTAGATGGGAAGTAAAATTATAAGTTATAAGGAGCCTTTAAAATTAGATGTAGCTGATTTGAATTTTTAGGGGTTGTTGTTTTGAACATTTGTGATTTTTATTACTGAAAATTATAATACAGATATAATTACCAGCAAAAATAATTAGCATCATTGAAATCTAAGCTTCTCTTTTAACTTCATTTAAATTAGTGATCTCAAACTGGTGGCCTTTGAGCTGCATCCATTCTGCAAAGTAATTTTGTATGGCCCATGAAGATGTTTTAGCTATTTGTTTAAATATGTTATAGTCAGAAAATTATTACAGTTTAATGCTAATAAATAATAATGTAAAGTTTTAAAGTGTACTGTACTCAATCTGCACTATGCTATCAATAACTATTCCCACTTTCCCTTTCATTGTAATTTTGTTTAAAAATATTCGACCCTTCATTTCTTTTTGAATTGCGCATTCGGCCCACACGCAATATGAATTTGGAACCAGTGATCTAGATCGTCTAGCTGCAAAAATTTATTTTCAAATTAACTTTACAAGATATCATGTAAGTTCAATTACATTACCTTTAGCAATCATAAGGGATAAATTCTGAATATTCTCTCAGAAGTTTAAATTTATAAATAAGCAGATTGATTTAATTATACTACTCTTACTTAATATGTAACTTTCATATTGTCTCGTGCTTATTATTAAAACTGAAATTAAGGTTCTTCATTTAAAAAAACTTAGGAAAAACTAGAAAACAGTGAAAATTACATGAGAATATGAATAAAAATAAAAGTTTATATATATTGAAAAAAAAAAAAAGTAAAAGAAAGATGTGTAACTTATATTTTCTCATAAATATTTGAAGTTGAAAATATTGAGATGCCATTGTATTTTATTTTAAAATCATAATCATTCCATAATTCTCAGTCATTTTATTTATACACTGATTTCTAATTGTGTGTTATTTTTTGTGAATTTATAATGTACTTAATGAATGATTAAATCTATCTACAAAATATTTTCTAAAATATAAATTTTGGACATATTTATAGTTATAGTTTTTTCTGATATAAGCTACACATGACATACATACATATAGCCAATGAGACAAATGTTTATTATTTTTTTGAATCAACTTTGCAGAACTCACATGATGTTCTGTTTGATTAATTCTGTTTAATTTTTAATGTTTTTGTTATTAAATATTAACTCTTAACATAATGTATATGTATAGTATATGTACAGCTGATGATGATAGTATAGACTAAAAATATTTCTGTGTTTATATATACTGAATGTAATTTACAACTAATAAACTTTTTGTATTAGTATCCTGAGTATTAGAAATAGGAATATGTATCATTGAAAGATAGTGAACTTTCAGACATTAATATGTATATATTTAATTAGCTGGCAGAAAATGCTTATTTTGTTGCAATTAATCTTCACTAATATTCTATTTCATATTTATTTTCTCTATATTTGTGAGAAGTTTCCAATGTTTACAATAATTTATTGTGCGACCTATAAAAAAAAAAAGATAGCAGAATTTTAACTCTTGAAAATTAATTTCACTTATCATTTTGATAATTTTACTAAATAATTATTGTTAAATTTTTGTTATATTCATTGGTATAAATTAAAACTTTTTTGCTTTTGTTATATAAATGAAAATAAAATTCTATTATAAGAATAAATTTTTTCTTTTTCTCAGTTTATTTAAAGGATTTGAATAATAATAAATTATGATGTTATATTATAAAAATTTATTTATTTCAAAAGTTATTTCAAATATTTTTCAAGATATATCAATAATCAAAAAAATATTAAAATTTTAATAAGAACTGATGTGCTTTTGTTTCTTGACTTCTTTAACATATGAATTTAAGTTTGCTTATTCAAAAACAATTTACATAAATAATAACAGTTAAATATCATATTATAAAATTCCATTAAATTAAGAAATTGGCAAATATAAAAAGTAACTTATATATAATCAGAACACTGGACTTAGGCCAAGATTTAATATTTTCAGTGAAAGAACAGTTATGAATATTAGCAAAAATTATATTCAATTCTGTTTCACTTTTATAGAAAAATTAATTAATATTAACATGAAAATTAATAAATTTAATATTTTAATTATCATAATTCAGCAGTTCCAAATTTTCCCAGATTTTTCACAGCACATTTTTATAATTTTGTGGTAAGAATAAATTATTAATATAGTAGATTTCTGACTTATCTGGTTAATTTGAAAAAATTCCAAAAAATTTCTATGTAAATTAAAAACTGAATAAGCCTATAATGCTTAAATTCGATATATGAGCCATTCACAAGCCAAATTGATTAACTCCACTTTTTGAATTTTTTTAAATTTTAATGTCAATACACTTGATTGACTATTAACTATTTATAATAATAATAAATTTTTTTAATAAATTCTTAATAGTTAAGCTTAACACCACTAAATGACAAAATTTTTTGGCCATTGAATAATAATTAATTTATTTTAGAAGTCAATTTGATTAACTCCAATTCTAATGTAAATTGTGGCAATAATACAATTCAAACATTTATAAATGTCATATTATGCCTAAGATATTTTTTGAATATACCTTTCAAAGTTAGAAATATATTTTTACATCTTTTAAAATCACTAAATTGGAAGGCTCAATTGAGAGAGGTGTAAGAAAGGTGCCATACCACCTACATGAAACTTTGGCTAACCAGTTTTTATTGAATAAATTTTTTGGTTTTAGTCAAGATCTTTCTTTAGTCATCTAGGATACAACAATAAGAATTTAGTTAAGTAATTTTTTAATACAATGATATATATTAGATAATAACAGCAAGCTATTCATTTTGTCATAAAAAATAATTAATATTTATTGTTATATATGGATATTAATAGAATAACGCCTTTGTAAAATAAATAATTTAGTATATTAAACAAAGTAAAAGATAATTAAAATCAAAAATAAGGCGGACCATATGGAGATTCTACTGCGACTATAACTCGATGACTGCAACTAAAAATTGGTTCCCACTAGCACAGAACTGCAGTGAAATACGCACGTGTTGGGTGTTGTGGATGAAGCAGCGCAGTTTTGACATCATACCGCAGGGTAAAAACCGCTACCGTCCAGTGTCTAGATGGATTCAACTTTTCTGCGATGGTAAATCCATCGAGATAATATCCACCAATGAAATCCATGCATTTTGTGACATTGAATGGTTGGCAGCCTTGAAAGTCGAGATGGTGGGAATTTCTGTCATTAAATCTCATCTCTCTAATGATAATTGCATAGAAACATTGTTCGTATTATTTCTTATATTTTCGATCCAACATTTTCTCTTCCTCGATTTTGTTTGAGTTTCCTCATTTACTGCAGCTAATAGCATCATTTGGTAAATAGTGCGAGCCTTTCGTTGATTAGCATCCATTTTGTTTTACATGAAATGAATTATAGGGACGGCACTAAGAATCTTAGAGAAAGCGAAGCTTATCGCAACTGTGGGAATCCACAAGCGCATTTATCTACGATAGTTTTTGACCGTTCTGCTTTCCGCAGCAGATAGTGGGAACCAACCTTAACTCTGTGTTTGACCTCGTTCTCCCAATGGTCTGATATTGTTTAGCAACCAAACTTTTGGTTTAACATTTGAAATATATACTGCATTAACTTATTTTTTAAAAGTTTTCCGCGACTGTGGGAATCGCAAGGGGAATTGCCTCCGCATTTATCTGCGACGGTTTTTGACCGTTCCGCTTTCTGTGGCGGATAGTGGGAACCAATCTTGCGTTCGGCCTCGTTCTCGCAATGCTCTGACATTGTCTAGCAACCAAACTTTTGTTTAACATTTAAAATATATACTTCATTAACTTATTTTTAAAAATATTTTCAAGATTGAAATTGATGGTATTATTTTTTATTTTCACTTGCCAAATCGATTAACTCTTTCAGTTACACAAAAAAATTGTGATAAAAATAACGATTACTCCAAGGATATACTATCTTATGCATTTATATATAATTATATAAAAGCTACACTTGTACCTTGTAATAATACGTTCTACAATGTTTATTTGAATTTATATTTTAAAGGAAATTTTAAAAAGTAATTTATATTATTTTATCATTTTTCTCTACTTTTTGTTTTGTGGAGTCTGTTTTGTGGAGTTAACGATTTGGCAAGTGAGCGGCTCACATATAGTATCAGATTTAAATTCTCTTCAAAAACTAAACATCTTTTCCTGTAAAAAACATAGTATAGGTATCTCTCCTATAACAAAGTAGATAGCTTCTTAAAAAACATCGTGTTGTATGAAACCGTGTTATATGAGACCCGGAATCAATACAAAAAAGAGAGTTACGTTCCAAACAAATTAAAAACAAATAACTTTCTTTAATTCCACATAAGAAATTTAATTTTTATTAAGAATATTAATAACTCGAAACAAAAAATCTATACGTAAGACCCTACAAAAACAATATATGTAAAACAAAAGGAAAGAAAAAATATACAGCCTGGATAACATTCATTTAATAATTATATCTTCCTTACCATTGTTTCATTAAAACGAGAACGTTTTTTCCCTAACAATATCAACTTCACGTTCTGAACTTTTTTATGCATTCAAAGTTTGTGTATCTTTTGCTCTCTTTACAAAATTTCCAATCTAATTGTTTTCTAGCCGATACAACCCGCTAGAAAACAATCGCCTCTTAACATATACCCAAAAATAATTTATGAATGAAAAAGATTTTTTTCTTTCACATTTCTCTATTGAATCTATTCATCTATTCTTCAATAGAGAAATGTGAAAGAGAAAAAAATAACAATGAGTATTTTGTGTTCTAAACTGTTCAGTTCTTGTTTCAAGAACTGAACATTTGGAACCCAAAATATTCAATTGTCCCCAATTAACTCAAATTGAAATCGAAATCGAAAATAGACTGTATATCGTCCCCCTCACAGTAAAGTAGCGAAATTGCAATTATGACTAATTTTTAGCAAAGTATTTTCTATGGAATTTCCCAAATGATTGCAATATATGAGTGTATTGTGTCCAAAGAGTGGTTTTATAAATGTTAATGAAAACATTTTGTGTTGTAGAAGAGTAAGGCCCGGTTCCACCATTGCGTTGTTACTTTAACAACGGTGTCACTGAGTGGTGTTACTTGCCAAATCTATTAACTCCACCAGTCACCCAAAAATTGTAATAAAAATAACGATTACTCCAAGGATATACTATCTTATGCATTTATATATTGCTAGATAATTTGTAGGGGTTGGCTTCTCTCCGTTCTATATATTCATTACAGCTGAAGTTCACCTACTGATAAGGTCGAAAGCATTTACTGTTAATAAAGTATCATCCTGTTTAGAGCTTCTTTTTTGGGTGCATTTTGTGAGTGTAACAGGATGGTTTTAAAGTTCTTAAAACCACACCTGTAATAATACATTCTACAATGTTTATTTGAATTAATATTTTAAAGGAAATTTAAAAAAACAGTATATATTATTTTATCATTTTTCTCTATTTTTCATTTTGTGGAGTTAATGTAAATTGAGAACTGCATCTGTTTTGAACAAATTTATTGATCTTCATTATACAATAAATATTGTATAATGTTTATCAAAAATAAAAAGTAAATAATTTAAAAGAAATAAAAACTAATACAATATGAAAAATATTATTTATTGATAATATTCTAAACTGTAAATTCATATAAATATAATTCAGCTGGAAAGAGAGAAACCAAGAAATAGTTTAAGACAAAGGGATATTAATTTTATGATCAATTCTCTAGATACAAAATACATTTTAGGTAAGTTATCATAAAATAAATAATCCTTTATCTCAAACCATTTTCTGAATTTTCTCATTCCAGCTAAAAACAATGAAAAAATTGAAATATTCACAGACAGAATAGGTTGTTACCATTCAAATATACATTTTTTATTAATTTGAAAATCTATTCTGGCCTATTGTTCTATTTATTGTTTATACTCATAAAACTATAATTAAAAAATAGCACTCTTTGCATTTGAGATTAATTTTAATTAGCTACTTCTTAATAAAATTAATCTCAACTGCGAAGAGTGCTATTTTTTTAGTTATAGTATTCATTCTGGCATAAGAAAACAATGATTTTTTAATAATTTTATAAAAACAAATTTTTATAACTTTATGAAATTGCATTATAAACTTCACATGTAAAATAATGGCTGTTTATATAAACATAAAAATGTACAGAAGTTTAAATGAATCTCAATATAATTTTAAATTTTTTTAAGATACTACTGTAATTATAAGAAAAAGAAAATTTGATTTCATGGTATAAAAATATTTCCAGAATAAAATAATTATGAAAACTTTTGTAATGTTTTTTTTTTTATATAAAACAACCACAATGAAATTTTTAATATTTTAATGTACTATATTCAATTAAATGTAATATTACAATATATAGTCTATTTTTCATGCAGATTAATATTTTTGTGTTCGCTTAATCTGTCTTTAAGGTTCCGTTTCGTGGCTCCTACATATACTTCTTTCTTGTTGTCTTGAATATTATTTATCGGGATCTTACAAATTCCTGAGTCTAGATCTCTTTTTCTCTTCCTTTTGTCATTTCTTACTAAGTTGAAAACTGTAAGCTGTCTTTTGTAAGTGTATTTTTTATTAGTTTTCTTTAACGTCCTATACTCGTGGATTTTGTACGGTACAGTTATCCTATCTAAATTGTTCATTAAACCATCTAACCTTGCATACAATTGTGTGGGTCTTAAATTATTTCGTTCTTCTTTAAACCTCTTTTTCTGTTGAAGGAATATATTACGCATAAATTTTCTACTATATCCATGCTTCACCCCTCATTGATAAATCCTATTAAGTTCAGCATTTAAATAATTATCTCTACTGCAATGTGTTAAAGAAAATTAACAAAAAATGCACTTACAAAAGACAGCCTATAGTTTTCAACTTAGTAAGAAATGATAAAAAGAAGAGAAAAAGAGATCTAGACTCAGGAATTTATAAAATCCCGATAAATAATATTCAAGACAACAAGAAAGAAGTATATGTAGGAGCCACGAAACGGAACCTTAAAGACAGATTAAGCGAACACAAAAATAATATACAGAAAGGAAATCTTGCTACAGCATTGGCCCAAGGGCCTTTGAAAAAGATATTAATATTCTTTGGGATGAAGCAAAAATAGTTAGAAAAGTGCAAGATCCCAAAGATCTTTTTACTGCAGAGAAAATCGAAATCTTAAAAGCTAGTGATAATGAACTTGTAGTTAATGCGCAGCAGGCGGACGGGATATCGAAAGCCTGGAGATATGCTGTTTGTAATTTTTAATAAGTGATCTAAACAGCTGATTAGAAGAATCTTAAAAATTTTTAAATATTATTATTGTGTTATATTATGTTATTTTATATTTTTCTAATTTAATTTATATATGCTTTAGTTTCTAATAACTAAAAATCTATATATTCATTAACCGCTCTTCGGCCATGTTAATTGTTTCGAATACAAAAATATGTTCTAGAATAATTTTAAAATATTCTGTTCTAGTTTATTGTAACTGATGAGGGTATGATGAAAATACTGAAAATGATTTTACTCTTAATGTAATAAAAAAGTATTTCTTTTAACTGCTGTAATGTGCTATGATGGTATTGAACTTAAGCTTATAAGGTAATAAGCAGTTTTTGAATTGATTAATTTAAAGATAACCAGAATGCCCTTCATTGTTCTGGAATTTATGACACAAAACATAATTTTTGTGACCCTGGCTAATTTATTACAAATATAGTTATTTGATTCCAAATTCAGATCATGTTCATTTATAAAATTCCATCAATTAATTCAAGATATATTAACATGTTGATTCTCATGCCCATATGTCATATTAATTATTAAAATTTCCTGCTGTAATTATACATCATACTGTTTTACTGTTTTGTTTAAAATTGTATTTATTGAGTTTCTCTGCAACTTTTAGATTGATTTATAGTTATGTGATGCTGCCATTATTTGTTATAATTTAAAGTAAGTTTTTCCCTCAAATATAAGAAATTTGATTTTTTTTCATAATTTTTTTCTAACATTGCATAACTTCATCCCACTTCTTACTGAAACATTAGTAACTCAGCACAGATCAATCTATTAAAACACATCACAAATCTATTAAAGTATCTTATATATTTCCACTTTTGATCTGTGCTGAATAATATTTTTTTTCTAAACAATAGTAAGCAATGTGATATTTTAAAATGCACGAAATTTTTATAAAATTTTAATTTAATCTGCATTTAACAAATATTAATTTGTATATTATATAAGATTTATTACATTTCTAGTAAAATATGATTAGTTACAATTATAATAAAATATTTTTAAAAATTAGGAAATTTTTCACTTTTTGTCATTACAGTTTAAAATAACTGTCCATATCTACTTTTTTGATAATTACAAATTGATGAATTATAATATTAATTTCTGTTACATTATATGAAATAAATCATCTTGTTTTTAACAAAAAAATACAAAAAATCCTCAATCAAAAAAGTAACCAGACTAATTTATGTAAAATAACAAGTAAATCAAAAACATTGTAAAACTCTGGTTTGTTGTGTTGACCTGAATTTGATCCCACTTCACCTCAACCAGGCAGTAATGTGTTAAAAAAGAATCTCAGAAATTTCACAATTGCTTATTTGAAAAAAAAAACTTGATTTTTTCCAAAATGTCATTTATTGAATTGCATAATCAGAATGAGTTTGGTAGGTTAGACTATAATATCGACAGGATGGGATAAAAAAAAATTCAAATTCTATTGAGCCATTAAATTCTTTAAACTTTCTTACTGCTCTTAAAGGTTAGGTTAATCCACTTACTATAAAATCAGCACCTTTGAGCAGACCAAAAAATAAACTTCTCAAGATAACAAGAAATATTTTTATTGAGATCGGCATTAACATGCCCTCATTCATTTATATATTTCTGAGTTCTAGAATTATAAAACTGTTACAAATGAATGAGCTGATGAGGGCGTGTTAACGCCAAAAGCGTTTCTCAATAAAGATATTTCTTGTTATCTTAAGAAGTTTATTTTTTGGTCTGATCAAAAGCACTGATTTTATAGTAAGTAAATTGAGCCATTAAATGTAAACAATATTTTTTAAAATTAAATGTAAAAAAATATTGTTTATATTTAATGGCTCAATAGAATTTGAATTTTTTTATCCCATCCTGTTGGTATTATAGTCTAACATACTGTCAAAAGGAGTAAACACAAAAAAACAATTTGCAAAAGCTGGATTAATAAAATCAGGATTGAATTTTTTTACGAAAATAGTAAATTAGCGACTCCAGTTTCAATTTGACACAACATTTAAATCATATGAGGCTTATATTTTCATAATTTTTTATAGAACACTTATTGACTAGTGTTCTGTGGAACGTAGTTTGGGAACGTTGCTCTAAGCTTTGCTACCCTTGACTATGATGTATATGCAACATAGACAATAATACAAATGTTTATTTTTTAAATTTTTTGGATCAAATCTATAGAGCTCTTGTTGTTCTATTCAATTTTCTTTTTAATTCTTAATGTTATTAAGCCTTACATAATATATATATATACAGTGGATTCCGCCTAATTGGGACACGTCAGGACTAAACCATTTTGTCCCAATTAAATGAAGTAATGATAAATTCTAAAATAAAATATGTAAATCGTAGGTAAATAAATAATAGGTTAAAAAATAATAATTAGGTACCTATTTTAATGATTTATTAAAATAGTTACCTAATTATTAGTTTTTTACTGATCTCTGACTTCTTCAACACTGGGCCGCTCGCTGATATTCATGTCTTGCCCACTAACTATAGAAATCCGTTGATCTAATGCTTCTTCCATTTCTGGATCCTTTCCATCATGCTTTCTTATGGACAGTTCCTGGAATTTCTTTCTGTTATGCCCACTTCTTGCACAGTTGCTTTGATCTTCTGGAATTTCTTTCTGTAATGCCCACTCCTCACACAGTTGATTTTCTTGTTAGAATTTCTTTCTGTAATGCCCACTTCTCACGTAGTTGATTTTCTTGTGACTTCTGGATCCTTTCCATCACGCTTTCTTTTGGATGTTCCCGGAATTCTATAATGCCCACTCCTCATGCAGTTGATTTTCTTGTTGTAGAAAATGTGCTATGATAGATTTTGGTACATCAGTTAGAGTCTACGATGGCTTGTATTAAATGGCCAGCTTTTAATTTTATCCAGCAAAGCAATTTTATTTGAAAGTGTAAAATCCTTTCTTGACATTTTGGCAAAGATTTAAAAATTTTAATTAAAATCGACACTGTAAATGAATATTGCTAGGTACAGTAATGATAGACCCTTAAGTAGACACACACTTGCCAGACTCACGAGGATGAATAACTGATTCTCATCACACTAGTGTTACTGAATACAGTATTGTTATGTATTATTTACCAATGATGATATTTACTTATAATTTTACTAAAGAATGGTTGTTATGCATTATTTATCAACGATGATATTTATTTATAATTTTACTAAAGAATGGAAATAAACACACTGTCACCATACTAATATAAAATTAGTGCAGCAACAGTGTGTTGACGATGTGTATGTCATAAGACGATAAGAAACGACTCATTCCATTGTGTTAGTCTGTATTGTCTTGTAGAAAGGTTTAACATGAAAAATTACCTGTACAATAAAATGTTGGTATAATTTTTATATAAGGAATTTTTTAAGAAAGCACACAACAAGTCAATAAAATATTGTTATAATTTTTATATAAGGATTTTTTAAGAAAGCACACAACAAGTATTAGTGTATGCAGTGTTGCCATACTTTCGAAAAATCCCTAAAATATACCAAAAATTGAAAATTAAGTATTGCCATACTTTTGAAAAAACCCTAAAATATATAAAATATTGAAAATTCCTTTTCTCCTACTGTCTAGCAGTTATGACGTTGGGACGTTAGCCCAAAGGTCCCCGGTTCGATCCTGGGCCGAGAAATATGCTAATATTCATTAATTTTTCCTCCTGTTAATTTGCATATTAATGAAAAAACTTGAAAAAGATATAACAAAATTTCATTTAATAACAACAGATAGCTTCACTATATTATTATATAACCAAAGATTCAGAAATGATAAAACAACCCTTCCAGAGTGATATAAATTAATACAGCAATACCTCGCATAGTCTGGTTTCACTATAGTCCAGATTGTAATTGGTAATAAAAAATTTTTAATTTATTTTTTTAGAATAAATATAAAATGTAAGTGTGCTTGCTACTTACTATCTATATATGACTCAAATAGCCACTATGATGAACTGAGACAAGCAGGAGACTGCTCCAGTGTTGCCAAATTTATCTGAACAACGTTTGTTATAGTGCCTGCCTCTCAAATGCAATGTCGTCAGTTGTTTACCGCAAAGGCTTAATTGAATCATTGAATGGGAATGAATACTGGGCATATCGGCATTTGTGACTCATCAGCCCGCGGTGGCCCAGTTCAAGTGGAATCTGCCTTTACGCAGAGCACCACTCTTGGTTTGTAATGGCATTGAGCGGCCGACTTGGAGAAAGCAAATGTGTTCACCTGCTGGGCAAGCCCTCTTTATCTATTTGTCTTTATGGACTCGGATCCACTTTCTGTCCCCTTCTGTCCATTATAAATCTTTATAAAAGATTTTAATGTTTAATGCATATGAAATAATAATTAATGTAAGAATTTATGATTTAAAAAAAAACATGAGCAAATCGAAAATTTCTTGGAACCAATTATAACTTTTCTCATAGGTTATGTACTTCGAAAAGTCCGGTTTCAATTAGTCCGGTAAGAAAGAGGAACCAATTAACCGGACTATGCAAGGTATTGCTGTATAAGCAATTAGAATATCAAATTACAAGTAATATTTTACTGTTGTGGTATTGAAATTGACACAACATTAAACTTTTTGCACTAACATGAAAGTGCTAATATTTTCAAGAAAAATTTTCTTCACTATTATATAAGAATATTTAGTTTTGAAATGTATAGAAGGAAAATAAAAGAAAATTATTTTAATTAATTGTATCATCAAACTATTTATACTAGCTTTTTAATTAAAAATTTTTTCTAAAATCAATTGAATTATTATTATTATTAACAATTTGGAACAACATTTAAATTATCACATCAATATTATAGTGAAAATTTTATTAGTATGTAGACAAATTTTAACTTAACTGGTTTAATTGTATAATATTTTAACTTTTTATATTTATGTAAAAACATATTATAAGTTTAAAAGCTGTTTTGTATTTGTTATTCCTTATGTTATATAAAATTTTTTATTTCTAACAAACATTATAAAATAAAATAACTTTTATTAAATGTATAATTATATTAAAACTGTATTTATTTGCTATATAAAAAATAGCATTATATAATTAACAAATGAAATGGAAATATAATTAATCTCCTTCTAAAACAATTCCTAAATTAAAAAAAAATTTAAAAAAGATAAAGTTGTTTATTATTTGTTAGTGATTTCCAGTATAACAGTTTTTCCCTTTCTAACATGATAAAAAAATATTTCTTCAAAAAATTATTGTATTTGGAAAAAGCTATTAAATTATATATTACAGACTGTCCCAACTTATGCAACAGTTATGAAGATTTGTTAAAACTGAATTTATATAAATAATTACATAATTATTATGGTAAAATTAAAAACATTTTATGTTGTATATATAGCCTATTACAAGCCAGGAGGAATAAGATTGCATATGCATTATATATATGCATAATCTACTAACAAAGCATTAAATAACAATATGGCTATATCATACTACTTGTTAAAAATAATTATTTTCAGTAAAATTTTCCAATTATAATTATATTTACATATAATTATACAGTAAGTTTCTGACTTAAGTGATTTTGACTGATGCAGTTTCAGATATATGCAGATGCAAAAGTCTTTTAATTTTTTTTTAATTTCCATAAAATGCTAATAAAATATTCATTAAATAGATTGATTTTTTTCAAAAAATATCACTTATAGTCTTAAATTTTCTTATGATTAAAGTAGGCTCATAAATTTCATAATCATAAACTAACAAGTTCTGCTGCTTCTAGGAATCACAAGCACTTTAAGCAGGAAAAAGAATCCACTGTATATATATGTACAGGTGATGAGGGTCAAACAGACCAAATGTGTAAAGTTCAAAGTACTACTGCCAAAATGTATTGACTAAGAGAGGAAACACAGCTCAATGCAGGAAATGTTAATTCTCAAAAAAAAAGAATGAAATTACACTGAAAATACTGTAAAAGTGCTTTCGGCTTTATTAGCTCACTTCAGTTACAGATAAATTTGAATTTGTCTGTAACTGAAGTGGGCTAATAAAGCCAAAAGCACTTTACAATATTTTCAGTGTAATTTTAATTTTATTCTTTATTTTTTAAGAATTAACGTTTCCTGCATTGAGCTGTGTTTCCTCTCTTAGACCGAAAATGTTTGTATGCTTATATTCTAACCTTAATAAAGTTTTTTCGTATCCTACCTAAGTGCTAGAAATAGAAATTGCATTTATGTTTATTTCATAGAATCATAAGTAGAAATTACTCTTAATTGTTTAAGCAGTTCTTTTATATTTTGTAATTAAATTTAAAAAAATATCTTTTTTATTTCAGGTTTAAACAAAAAGAGAGCTGGGCTTCTAGCTCATTTAATAAAACAGTCTGGAATTCCTTACATCATGTCTTCTAGTAATTCACATACAAATATTCCTTCAAATATTTGCTTAGATGTTCTTGAAGCTCCAGTTAATGTACCAGGAAACCATAGAGACAGAGAAAATAGGGATAGAGAAAGTGGGCATCGAAGAGGCCATGATGATGCTTCTCTGAATACTGCAGTCAGTGCTGCAGTAAATGCTGGAGCAGTGAATTATGCTAGCCATGTAATGTTCAATTGGCAAGCTTCAAAACCCACTATCAAAGATCGATTAGCTTTTATATTTAACAAAGAAATTTTAAGTGATGTTCATTTTGTTGTGGGTAAAGGAGTTCAACAACAAAGGATACCTGCCCATAAATTTGTTTTATCTGTTGGAAGTGCTGTGTTTGATGCTATGTTTAATGGTGCTATGGCCACTACTTCTGAAGAAATTGAACTTCCTGATGTAGAACCAGCAGCATTTTTAGCTTTACTTCGTTTCCTATATTCAGATGAAGTTCAGATTGGACCAGAAACAGTGATGATGACATTATATACTGCCAAAAAATATGCTGTGCCTGCTTTGGAGAAAGCATGTGTTGATTTTTTGAAATCCAACCTTAGTAGTGATAATGCATTTATGTTGTTAACTCAGGCTAGGCTTTTTGATGAACCACAGCTTGCTGCTTTATGTTTAGAAACTATTGATAAGCATACTTCTGAAGCATTAGGAGCAGAAGGATTTACAGACATTGATCATGATACATTGTGTGTTGTTCTAGAAAGAGATACTCTTAGAATACGAGAAGCCAAACTTTTCAATGCTGTTGTCAGGTTTGTAATATATTAAATTTTATTCCAATCTTATTTATTATATTACTTAAGTGCAATTAACAAACATATTTAAAAGAATAATATATTTTTAATATTTCCAGTAGTGATCAGTGAACAAGATAAAATCTTTTACTATTCATTTTTATGTTTCATTTGATTTTTCTATAGCTACATAATGAATCTAACAAATCAAACATAATTCAAAATTATTTATATAAATCATTAATTATTTTAAATAAATTAATTTTTAATTAATTGTTTTTATTATTTTATTATTAAGTTAAAAATTATTTTGCTAAATGCTAAGCAATAAAAGCAGAATAAGAAACTTAGAATGATAATTTAAAGCTTCTTTTTCTGTTTTTTTTTTTTCTATTAGAGATTTCATTATTGAAATAATCTTTTATTTTAATAAAAAAGGAAGATATAATAATAATTAATTTTACATGGTAAATTGGAAAAATTACTTTTCTGCAAAAGTACCATGTAAATAAAATCATGTACTATAAATAGAGACAAATATTTGTTTAGAAGATAAAGGATAGTTCTATAATGTTTGACTGATTAATTTACATATTTTTTAAAATAAATTTAACACTGTTTTTATATATAAATATATAATAAAACTTAAGAATAATAACTGGGGCACAGTTAAAAAGTATGAATGAAAACAGCAATACATTCCATATATTCTTTTGTTGATATTTTATCTTGTTTATCCAGCAAGCAAGAGAACTTAATGTTGCCAAACATCATTCTTGCTTAATAGAAAATAATTTATTGAAAAGATTAACATGATTGTTTCTTTTTTATTATCTATGCATTATTTACATGTTAAATGTACATGCTAATTATTAATTATAATAATAATTTAACATTATATAAAAGTTAAAAATTATGTAAATTATCATGTATATACACTGATGTCCAAAAGTTAAGCATAATTAATATATTCTTGAATATTTCATAAATGTTTTGTCAGAATGGTACAAAACTTGGTGTTGTGTGATAATACATTGCAAGTACAACAGCAGAAAAAAAACAAATAATGAAAAACTTTTATTACATTAATTATACAAATTTAAAAAAAATAATAAAACATGATTTTTGTTTTGAATATATAAAACCAAAAAAAGCTGATGCATTATGATTAATAATGAGTGTGGTTATCCCTTACAGCTATGCAAGCCTTGTACTTCTCATCTGCTTTTTATCAAGTTTTTCAAAAGCTCTATAGGCTGCAGATCCCACTTCTGATGAACAGTTCGGAGCTCCAGAATGGTCCTTGTGAAGGCTGACAGGATGCATTTTAATTCCAGAGTGAATTCCTCACATCCTCTATCAGATTGATATCTGGGGACCTTGTTGGCCACTCCATTTGCTTAGATATCTTCATTTTGGATAAAAGTCATTCACCAGCACTTTTAAAAAGTCTAACATGAGCTTTCATTATCTTGTTACTGTACTTCTGAGCATTAATGGTATCTCTGTCAAAGGTTGGAGTCTTGTGTGCTCATTCATCATGATGCATGCCCATGACTCCACTGACACGAAATTGGTCCCTTTCCCTGATGTAATTGAATTATAATAGGTTCCCTGTTCTCTTCAGAGAATGGTTCAACAAGAATCAGGCTGTAAACTGAATCTGGATTCATCAGTGGAAAGCTCATTGCTCCTCTGATTTAGAGCCCAGTTTTAATGTTCCTGACTTCGGTTTAAACAAAGCTGAACACAAATGCTGAATGTCTGGCATAAAGACCAGTTGCCCTGAGCCTCTGGTAAACAGTTTATCTTAAAATTCTTACTCTTGAGGCAAGTGTAAACTCTGCAGAGATGGTAGACAGACATTAAATTCATCAATGCATGATTATCCTGTGATATCATGCATTTAATGCAAGATACCAGTTCTGATGAAGGGGTTGTGACTCGAGTGATTCTGTACTGGTTGGCATCTGTCCTCTTCTGTGTCTTGGAACCTTCTTTCAAACCTTGGCGATTACAATTGTGGCACATTCAGTGCTCTGGAGATCTCAGTCAGTGACTATCCTGATTTGAGCTTTCCAATTATTTTATGCCACAAAAAACAATCAAACTAGCATTTTTGTTCCTTATAAATAATGAAAAAAACAACAACTTTACAGAGATTTCAAGAAAATGGAATAAGATACTCAGGATATTTATTGAACTGTGATATATTTGCATATCTGACAATGTCAGATGATATTTGCAAATGCACAGAGATTGATTTAACTATCTAACTAATCTACATAAAAATTTCTGCTGTTTTATTGATTTTGACTCTACTTTATATATTTTAACAATAATATTTACAAAACTTTTGGTTATCAGTGTATATAAAAGTTATTTCTACTGATGTGCTCAGCAACAACCAATAATTTTAATACAACATGTGCACAGTTTTTGTTGTTGTTAAAACAAAATCTTAACTAGCCTACAGGACCTTAAAATAAAATTTTATTTTATTATAAGGTCCTGTAGGCTAGTTTAGATTTTATTTTAATTTGGATCTAGTTGTCAATTTGGTTATTCTTAAAGTATGTTAAACAAAAATTGAGCAATTCAAGTATTTTAGTACTTTGTAAATCAATGGTTACATGTGGTTTATTACAATTTTCTGAAAAACTTAATACTTTGAAATCATTTAACGAATCAGTTATTTTATGATGTTTAATATTAATATTGTTTAAATTAATATTTATACAAAATTAAATAGATAGTTTTTCCATATAATGTTTATTACAAATTTTGTTAGTATTAATTTTTGGAATAGTTTATACTGTTTGAATTTATTTTTTTCTTTTATAACATAGATTGAATGTGAATGAAATAATTAAAATTGACTGTTTGTTATCATCATTTCAGATTAAATAAGTTCAAAATATTCAAATACTATTACATGATATATAAAATTTGATTTCATAATATTAATTTGAAAAATTCAGACCAACTTACTTATCTTTTTTTCATATAGACTATTTTAACTATAAATTTTTTTCTGAAATTAAAATTATTTATTTATTGAATCCAAAACACTTAACTCTTATATGTATTCTAATATAAATCAAATCTTGAGTATTTTTATTTGTATTGTTATACTATGTTTGTAAATGAAGGTAAGTTTGGTCAGGAATGTTTTTATTGGCCAAGTCTAATCCCTATAATTAATTCTAAATTTGAAATAATAATGTGTTAAGAAAACTTGCCAGGTGATCTGGATAGTCTAGTGCAGTAATTCTTAACCTTTTTCGAATTGCAGAAAGCTTTTAATTATATAAAATTTTTGAGAACATCAAAATTAATTACATTTATATAAGGCTATATAATATTAAAACTAACAATAAAAATATATATATGCAGTTCTTAATATATGAACCGTTTATTTTGAAAGTGGTGCAAGTTCATTTTTTTAAAAAACTAAAATATTACATTAAGTTAGTGTAAATTTTTATTTATGTAAAATCTCATTGTTTTAAAAAAAAATGGACTTACACCACTTTCAAAATAAACGGTCCATATATTTTATTAAAATTTATAGGTTATATATAATTCATAATTTTTTATAATACTTATAATTACACATTTGTGGAACACTAATTAAGAATCACTGGTCTAGTGATTAGATCTCCAGTTTGATCCTGGACCAAAACCAATTTTTTCTACAAGAAAATTAGTTAAAAATTATAATTTATTAAATCATAGATGATGCTACTATTAACTTAATTATTAATTTATTTGTTAATTCAGCAATGGTGCTAACATTAGTCTAAATTATTTTCAGTTAAAATGCTGTTAATATCCTTAAGATTGGTTTATGCTGTTATAAAATTTCAATTATTTATAATAAAATAATAAATTTCTATAATAAAACCTGTACTTAACAAATTCCTTTATACTAAATCCTCCAGACAAATTGGTTATCTAGTTCCTGACAATAATGACATAAAAATACAGGGTGAGTCTAAAAGGACTTTACAAATTTGAAAGCATATATATATTTATTGAAATAACTTACAGAATCGAGAGAGGGGTGTTATTTTGATGCAAAACACTTCAAGTTTGACATGAAAGTGTCATTTTGGTTCGATGTGATTGCTGTTGGTGATGCAGCAAACGTCCCACCGTTAATCAGTTTCTTGCCACACTCATTCCAGCAGATCGGGCGTAACTTCTGCAACGGCAGCAGTGATCCGATTTTTCAGGTTATCAAGACTGTCTGGTAGGTGCGGAACATACACTTGATCTTTAATAAAACCCCGCAGAAAAAATCCATCGGTGTCAAGTATGGTGAGCTAGGTGGCCATGCAGTTGGCCTTCCACGGCCAATCCACCAACATCGGAAGCAAGTATCTAGGAAAGCCCGAACTTCCCTGTGGAAATGAGGCGGTGCGCTGTCTAGCTGATAGTAATAGGTCACTTGTTGTTGTTCGTCTTCATCTATCTGAAGAATTAAAAAGTTTTCCAACATATCAAGATAAAAAGTCGCCATTTTAACAATGCATTATGATGGCGCTCGCAGTGACTGAATGATGCTATGGCACCATGCAAGTCAAACTTGAAATGTTTTGCAGCAAAATAACACCTCTCTCGATTCTGTAAGTTATTTCAATAAATATATATATGCTTTCAAATTTGTAAAGTCCTTTTAGACTCACCCTGTATTTTATTTAATTCTGAGGTAAGAAGAATTATTATTAAGGATATGAAAATTATGGCAGTAGTTGTGGAATATAATTCCTGCAAATATTGTTTAATCTAATAAATATTGGATATAGATTTTTTTATTTCCATTCTTTTATTTGCATAAATAGTAAACACACAACTAGATTATGATGAACCTCATCTGAAGATTCAGTGATACAGAATACAAGTTAATCTCAATTTATGATCCTCTGATCTACAAGAATATATAATTTGTATCAAAAATTTGATTTGTTAGCTTTTACCCAATTTTATGAGAAGTTTATAATCATTCAATGTTTAAAAAGTTAAGTAAGACAATCATTGTTAATACAAAGGAATATAAAATGTATCAGTATCATTATCTACCCTGTTTTATGTTCTGAACCATCTTGTAAATTTTTCAAGGAGTGGAATCTAGATTCAACCCTGGGTCCTCTGAGTTGAAAACCAAAGCATTTTCACTCAGCTGATCTGACAATTCTATGATTGAAATGAACTTCCCAGAAAAATTTGGACATGTGCAAGTTTTATATTTTTAGGTCATGAAAAGAGCAAAAAAAAGTTTTATAATTTCACTCCTGGAAAAAGGAATATAATTATAAAACTTATTATCTACAGATAGACCTCAACTTATGACAGGATTCAGTTTTGAATCCTTTACTGTTGTAATTTGGAATAGTCAAAAGTTGAAAATGCTCAAAATTTAGAGATTTCTCACTTCTAATGTTGAGTAGGACATTGTACATTATCTTAATAAATAAAAAAATATAAAAATACAAGAATCAGGCACAAAAAAATACTTTCTGTATTTCCTGTCATTTGGTCCAAGACTCAGACTCATTGAATTTCATTGAAAGCCAACAATAATAGAATTAGATTTAGCTCAAGTAGAAAAAATAAAGGAATAATTATGAGTGTCATAATTGCTAAGATTAAGTTATTAAGGGAAGCAGGGAATGCAGTACTCATATCATGCTTGTTCCTCTCTTCTCGTGCCTTTTCTACACCCAAACTACTCAGTATTGAATATCAATCACAGAATTAACAGTTTCGTCACAATCATAAGTGTATGTGGTCATAAGTTGAGAACTACCTGTATAGTATTGCTAGAGGAAATAAGGATCTGTGAATAGTTTGATTTATATTATTGTTCTCAATAGACCAGTTATGTAATAAGACACAGTTATCTATAAATTAAAATAAATTAACATAAATTTTGTTTTGTTATTTCATTTATATTTATTAAGATCATAGTTCATCAATGTTAGATCTTTAATATATGCATTCATTTGTTTATTTTTTTCTCTCTTCAGATGGGCTGAACAAGAATGCATTCGTCAAAACCTTCCAGTGAATCCTGACAATGAAAGAATGACATTAGGACGTGCTCTGTCTCTAATTCGATTTCCATTAATGACTGTAGAAGAATTTGCTGGAGGTGCTGCTCAATCTAGCATATTAACTGATCGAGAAGTAGTATCACTCTTTCTGTATTTTACTGTCAATCCAAAGCCAGCAGTCAGTTTTCCAGATGTACCAAGGTGTTGTATTACAGGGAAAGAACAAACTGTATGTCGTTTCCAGCAAACTGAAAGTCGATGGGGCTACAGTGGAACTAGTGATAGAATAAGGTAAATAGAAACTACTACAATTTTGGAAATAAATTTGATTTTTGTGCTTCTTGCATATAGTAAATTTCTTATTAAATGTATAGAATATACAATTAATCAGAAATAAAATTTATTATTTAAAGTATTCATTGCATTTAATAATGTGACTTATTTAAAGGTTTATGGCAGATCGAAGAATCTTTGTTGTTGGATTTGGCTTATATGGATCAATACATGGCCCATCAGATTATGATGTGAATATTCAGGTTTGTAATACTATTTTTATATTGAAAATAAATTATTAAAATGGGATTTGAACTAAACACTGAGGTTAGAAGTTAGGAAATCTATAAATTTATAATATTTCTATCTTTTTATTATGACACTATATATAATTATAATAAGCTTTATAAATACAAAACTATAGGAACAGATATAGAAAGGATGCAATTAGTATATCAGATATATGGACTCATATGCATGTGAATTGCATTTCCAGTTACAGAATTTACTGATTACTTCATTTTCATAAGTATGAATCCTGTATTATCATTTTAAATGAAAAATAGATAGTTTATTTTATCAATACTTTATAAATGTGATCAAATGCTTTAATTATATATGTAATCAAACAAATTTGTTTTTAGCATATTTTATTTAATTATATTTGCAACTAATGTGTCAAAAATAATAGAAGGTTGGAAAATAAATTTGATAAAATACTATTATAGACACTCCCTTACTTATGTAGGTAGATCATTTTGCAAAACCTTATATAGGTAAAAGCATATGTATGTCAGAGCATATCCTATACCAGGGGGTGAACCTATGGCACACACGTCCAAAATGGCATGCTGGAAAATTTTTTGAGCATGCAAAACTTATATAGTAAACTCCTGATAGTCTACAGTTGGATTATCAGTATTGCTGATTTTAAATGTTTTATCTTAGATATGATATCTGAAACAATCTTAAGCATCCTAGATTCATTTCTTTATTATATTTTAAATAATTAGCAATCAAAATTGCAAATATTTTCAAGCTGTAAATAAATTTATTGTTTCCATTTTCAGTAAATCATAGGCCATTTGAATATATGTATGTATGAAGTTTATTTATTTTCTTTAACACATTGGTGACTAAAGTTAAGTGCTGTCTGTTCTATTCTGGACCAATAATTTTTTAAAAGTCTCTCTAAAATTAGTGACTGGATGTATTGATTTAGGAATAAAAGAAAAAATCATTTCTTATCTTGCTGGAAAAAAATAAAAATTGATTTTTACGAATTTTTGAAATATTTTATACTTTCTTGTCTATCAGATTTAGATGATTTGTTGAATTATAAATGTTTCATGATTATAATATAAATAAATAATGTCTTTAACAATATACAACTCAAATATCATCTAGAAAACATCTGTCTCTTATATAAACAAATATTGTAATATAACATTTGTCTGCTTATGTCTTTGAAAAAAATAAACAAAACTTCCAAAGTTTTTTTCCTAGATGGAACCACTTGATTGAGTGTATAGGTAGCATTGATAGGATATGTACAAAAGAGCTGAGCATGTGTTAGAAGTGAGAATATTTGAATTCGGAAGCCCGTGTTTAAAATGGGTGTGGTCGGTTTATGTAAATCGCTCTCTCACATTTAAAATGGGTGTGGTCGACAATAAGTTAATATTAAATTTATATTGTCCATAATTCTAATTTTAGTATTTTGTTGATTATCTGGGAAATTAATTTCTCAAATTAACCTAGTTAATCAGGAATTTACTTTATTTAAAATTTGGATCAGCATATAAGAGAGAGTTTTTACAAAAATTTAGCTAATTTCATCTCACATCTTTAAAAAAGTTACTATCCCTACTGTATACAGTAGTGTGTCACATTGATTGAATGGTTGTATGGTAAAACAGTCTCTTACCATTTGCCAGGATATGAGGTCAAGCTGTTGAATTTCATCTTTCAACATTCTAGCTAATTCCATCATAAGTGTTGGCCAGCCAGTGGCAGGCACTAGAGGTGAACATCACCTGATACAGCATATCCCATGTTCAATATAGCAGCTTAATCAAAACTAACTAACTAGTATATTACAAAAATATAATAAAAATAGTTATATTAAAAAATAAGTATATAAAATACATACATATATGATAAATAATGAAATTAGAAAATAAATGTTATAAACTGTGTAGCTATAATAATAATAAATTGTTACCACTTTGATCATAAGATTTTTCTTTTAAGTAAGAAATAACTCTATAAATATGGATATATGTATGATGGGGAATGTGTGTATCTTATTTAAAGTATAGCATGCATATTCAGAAATATTTACAAAAATGTATATTTCTATACATAGATTTATAAAGAATTATAAACATTCCAAACATATGTCTTCAGCATTCATAAAATTTTGTTAACATACCATAGTCTCTGACAGAATTGTAACATTATTGTACTTCTGTCTGCAAGAGAGCAAAATAAATTTTTAAAAATGTTTGCTTGTTTTTTAGTGAAAATTCTATTTTTAAATAAATATAATTAACAAAATTTTTATCAAAAATATTAATTGACACTTTCTAGCAGGAAAAAAATTTTAATATCAAATATATGCAATGACAGTTTGTTTTCAGTCTTTGGCTATTGACATCTATAAAGTGTAATAATTTGAATACACATATAAATATAACTTGCGCACACATATTTTAAAGTAATAAACATTTAAATAATATAATGTTCCTTATTATTTTCTATAATCTAGTTTCTGCTTCAAATAATAAAATATCATAGGAAAATAAGCATTATCATCAAGCAAAAATATAATATTTCCAAAAATCACCACTTAAACTCTTCTAACAATAATAAAGATATCTAGCACTTACCGCGGTTGAGGTCACTGCTTCTTTCTTAAACAAGATCCTCGTCACTCACTAACGTTTTCGGTATCTCTACCATCTTCGGGCTAAGCTGTTCTATAGAATGTTAATTCGAGCTCTATAATGGTTCTGGTACAACTTCATAGCAAAAAAAAAAATTTATTATTATTATTTTTGCTATGAAGCTGTACCAGAACTGTATAGAGTTTGAATTAACATTCTATAGAACATCTTAGACTGAAGAAAGAAGCAGTGACTTCAACTGCGGTAAGTGCTAGATATCTTTATTATCAAAAATATAATATTTTCATTTAATAATAATTGATACTTTTTCTGTGGTAGTTTTCTTGACTAATTATAATCTAAAGATCACAAACTATATTACTACATGTTAATTCACAAATCTATTATATCCATTTTTAAAATATAATTAAACATTTTTATTCATTATTAACAACAATAAATATATATTATAAACAACATACAGAAATTTTTTTATTGTGAACATAATTACCATATTACTTCGAATTTAAACCACACTTTTTATTCAAATTTTTAAGACACAAAATTTGGGTCAGCTTAAATTCAAAGTAAATATTTTAACATTTTATTTCTCCTGATCTCCCACTCCAATGATGCTCAGTGGATTTTACATTCTTGGAAAGCTATCCTTGAGGAAATTATCAAAAAATGTTTTTTAAAATGTTGCATTACTAATAATTTAAATGGGACTGAAGATGATGTGCTCTGATACAGTAGTGACGATGAGAATTCATGTTCTGAAAGTGATAGTATATCTGAAGAAGATTCTCAATAAATTAAGTAGCTTATTTTGTATATTAGTACCTATTTAAATAAGTAAAAATGTTTCTTATTTTTTAATACCTTTTATAAAGTAATTTTTATTTTTTCCGATTTTCCAAGTTTAAAATCCTACTGCTGTTTAAATTCAAGTGCGGCTTAAATTCGAAGTAATATAGTAATAAATATATAAAATCTGTAACAAAATTTATATTTTAACTGCTATATTTGTATTAATTTTCTTCATAGAATATTTTCTTATATTTTTCTTCTAGTTTTAATATAAATAGCATTTTATTTATTTCTTAAAATTCATAAAAACTAGTACAGCATTATAATTACCTAAAAGAAAGGAAAAAGGAAAAATCAGTGAAAGTAGTATGAAAGTATTGCAAGTTCATTAATGCTTGCAGAAAATTTGATGGTGCTACCAAGGTTGCCGAGAGAAATTTTCAGGCTTGCGACAAGTCTGTGGTCCGGGCCCCATTTAAAAGAGTGCATCACTTTGGCTTAATAAAAGGTCATATAAAACATTAAACATTTATTTAAAAAAAGTGTACAATAAATTCAAAATTTGTTACATTACATACTATACAAAATACAAATAGTAATAAAAAGAGAATTTTTAAATTTTTATTGCCTCATCCACTTTAATCACCTCATCATAATCAATTTTCATTGCCAGATCAAGTTCTATTGATAGAAAAGCTAGGCTGTTTAATCTTTCCCCTAGCATTGATGATCTACTGAAGCTTTTTATTGCTGAAAGTTTACAAAACATTCTTTTGCCTTCGGCAACTGTTATTGGCATTATGAAAAAATTCTGATTGAAATATAAGTAATTTTGGGAAAAACATTGTGAAGTTGAAATTTATAAATGGTAATTAATGTAGTCCTAGTATAGCATCTTTAAACATGGTGTTATAAATCTTTTTTTTTTTTTTTTTTTTTTTTTTTTTTTTTTTTTTTTTTTTTTTTTTTTTTTTTTTTTTTTTTTTTTTTTTTTTTTTTTTTTTTGTGATAGATTTCGTCTTTCAAAGATGATAAGTTTTTCGAATATTTATTAAATTATTGCATGAGCCATAAATTTCTTACTTTTATTTTTTAGCACGTGGCCTACACTATACAGTTACACATCTTACAATCAGTCACAAAACTTTTGTCTATCAAAATACTGTTATGTATAAAAATGTTATTTTGGTACGACTACTTTGGGTGGTAGACACTGTGTTCTGGTGGCAGTCTGTGAACTATCGAACACATTATGCAACATGTCAGAGCCAAAGGTTGGGCCCATGACAAATGCCCTCTCGAATGTCATCTCCTCTTGGCAGTCCTGGATACTGCTGCTGTTGTATCTGAATTTCAAATTCTTGCAAAAACATCAATAAATATTTATTCCAGATATAAATGATATAATTCAAAAGTGATTGTTTAGATTGGGCCAAATTTAAATTATAGAAATTTCATTCCAAATTCAGTTTAACTGAATTTTAAAATATATTAAAATATTAGTTGAAAAGTTTACAATGTATAAACAAAAATAAATTCTCATAAGATACGTATTATAAATTAAAAATAAAATTCAAAATACAAATTAAAAAATTTTTTCTTGATAGAATCATCTATTGTTACATTATTAAATTAGGGATGAAACATTACCAATTCCTTCAACAAAGAATGAGTCTAAAGATCATTGCTAAAACCCCAAATAAAATAATTGGAGAATTAAGTCAATGAGAATATCGTAACCAAAAATGGAAAAAAATATAGCAGATATCTTAAATATTTATATAAAACTGTCATATATCATATGTGAAAAGAAGAAATTTTGTACAGATGGTTTTTTTGTTATGAACATAATTTATTTGTAAATTCAGTTCAGAAATTAAAAGTTCATAACTCAACATTAATTCTTCATCAAACCTATGACATAATGAACTATATTGTGTAATATAATGTATATTTTGTCATAACACATTATAATATATTTTACCTTATCAAAAAAAAGTGATTCAAAAAAGGTGTGATTTTACAGGAATGCAAAAACAGATTATACAGATATTTAGTGCTTTATATAAACCAAGAAATATTAAGATAGCTAACATACTTCTTATTCAGAAAATTGACAAACACAAAAGTTCTTATTACTTTTAATTTTATTTATTGTAACTTCATGCAATTTTGATTTGTGTCACTTTTCTTGATTAAAGAAAAGTGACACAAATCAAAATTTTGAAAAATCCATATGTTTACATTAATTTTTGTAAACATATGGATTTTTCAAAATTGATCTCAAAATATGAATATGGTTTATCAATAATTACTTGATTATTGCATTTATCATATTTGTATTTTAAAGAATTGGGAATGTTTATTGCAAATAATTAGTAGATTTCTATGTTCAATACAGACATAATTACAATTAAAAATATTATTTTGTGAGAAGCCATTTATCATATTTTGTTTAGTTATATGATTAATAAAGCAAATGTATTTAATTATCATGGTAATACTAAATGGAAGAATAACAACAATAAGATGTGAGTAGCTTTACTATATTCCATTCACAAAAATCTTAATGAATAAAAATTTAATATAATGAAATAGTAATTTCTTTTTATAATCATTATAATTCTTTTATGTATTTTTTTTCAATAAAATATATCTTATTTTATTAATTTGATATCTTAGATTATTCATACTGGAACAGGAAAAGTATTAGGATCTAATGATACAAGTTTTAGTTGTGATGGTTCTGCTTCAACCTTCAGGGTTATGTTCAAAACACCAGTTGAATTGAGTCCAAATGCTAGTTATACTGCTTGTGCAACATTAAAGGTAGATAATAATCTTTTGTTGTTGTTGTTTTAAAAATTTATAAAGGCTGAATCATAACTTTAAATAAAATATATACATCTTGGCTTATGTTAAATCTTACAAATTCAAGGTAGCATTATATAAAATTAATATTTTTGATTATTAAAAAAAATAACAACTTTTCAACTTTGTTCAAGGGTCCAGATTCTCATTACGGAACAAAGGGTTTAAGAAAAATCCCATTAGACTGTCCAAGTGGAGGTAAAGTGACTTTTCAATTTACATATGCAGCAGGAAATAATAATGGTACATCTGTAGAAGATGGGCAAATTCCAGAAATAATATTCTATACCTAATAGATGACTCATTGACCAACTGGAAAATGTAAAGCCCATCCGCTTTATATGCCGATGGCCAATATTATATCCCATCGTATTTTTGTAGGTTAAACTAGTTCCATTTATGAATACATAATATTACTATTGTGTTATTTGCATTGTTCACAACATATTGATGAAAAACATACAGAAAATACAAAGCTTGTTATTTTCCATGAACTAGCAGTTCAAAATTTCACATAATGATTAAAAGAATGCAATGAAAAAAATTACAATTATGTAATAAAATTTTGTTAAATTTTTATATATTAGGATTTCTCTTTTAAGATTGCCATTTATTTTATAGTTAAGGATGCAATGTATAGAAATATAATATGTAGAAAGAAAGAGAGAAATAACACATCTTGAATTAATTTGTTCAGTGTTAAAACAATATCATAAACATAACCAAGAGTGTTGTTCTAGTCAATATAATCAGTCTGTGTCATAAAATTTAAATCTGTCAACCATTTTGGTAAAAATAGACTTATAAATTTATTCAAAATACTGTATATAGATTGCTAGAATTTTTCCTATATTTTTAGGTGAAATTAAGAATTTTCTCGGTAATAGTAAATTCTAAAAATTTTATATATTCAGATAATTTACATTATGTTAATATTTGGTTGAATATTTTCATCATAATATTATACATAATCATTGGAAATCAGATCTTTATCTGAATAATTAATAAAAGTGCCTAAGAATTAAAAACAAAAATGGGTATTTTAAAATTAAGAAAAAGCCCTTCACTTTTCATGGTAGCTATTATAACTTGGATCAAAAACTATTAATATAGTTATTAATGCAGCTATTCTTTTAATTGTTTGAATTCCAATATTGAATTACCTATATTTGTTTATATTGGCACATATATAAAAATTAAAAATTTCCTGTTTTCATATTTGAATGCTTTGTATCATAATCACTGTCTAACAGATATATCATCTTACAAGATGACTTGGATTTTATATCATCAAATACAAGAAGCCAAGAAGCTTAAAACTTTTAATACTGTGAAAATGAGAAAGATCAATTCAAACCTTATTCTCAAAAATCAATCTAACTAAAAACAATATATATTTTCAGATTAGTTAGATAATTATGATTACCATCAAATAGATAAATATTGACTCTTCTAAAGTGTGAGAGACATAAGTTCAAAAATAACCTGATATCTTTCAAAATTGTATAATTGCTGAATGATGTCAAAAGTATAGAAGTGGTTGCATATCAAATGAAATAGATAATACAATATGTGAATATTGTAGTTTTTAATTTGTTTCCTATTATATTGAAAATTAACAGTAATTAAGAAATCATCTTGTTGTATGTAAGATCATTGAAAATGGTGAAATAAATGTGCCAAAAATTTATTTTGGATGTTGTTTTATTTAAAAAAATTTAAGTTTAAATCTTTTTGATATTTACACAATAAAAAATAAACATATGAATAAAAACTCCTAAAAAATTTATGTAGATCTGGCATTATTTAATATATTTTCAATGCCATTTGTGTATAAAATCCCTTTAACATTGAATAAAAAGAATCAAGCTTGTAATAGTATTATGCTCTCTTAATTTTATTGCTTATCTTAGAGTTAGATAATAATTCTTGAAAGTAATACACATAAAAACTAAACTGAGTTACATATAAGTAACTTCTATACTTATTATCTAATTGGTTTTTAGAAAGCTATCATATTTCAATTCCTTGTTTACTGTAGATATATCATAGATGATCTGAAAATTCATTTCATATTCTAAAAATGCAGAATATGTAATTCTTCCAAACTTACTATATTTTTATTTCTTTTATTTTTTTCTCATGCTTATAATATTTTGTATATATAAATTTTTCTCTCTGTGCTTCATTTTTCCTGAGATATAATGAAAGATAGAGATAATTCAAAAATATATCAAAATAATTAAAATGAGAGTGATATTTTAGAGATGCACAGTTAAAATAAAGCTAGAGATAGTTGTGTGTGATTGATGATATGCATTTCTTTTTAAAGATGATCTGTAGTCTTATAACTATATGTTACATATACTACCATAAATACAAGTTGTTGATATCAATTTAAGAGTTTTAGAAACTAAATTATATGAAAACAAATCATAAATATAGAAGGATCAAAAATATTTAAGATTATATATTTAAATAAATAATAAATAATCGTTGAAAATCACTATGTTATTTTCTCTTATTTTGGAAGTATTACATAAATCAGGTTTTCCTATATAAATTGTTATATAATTATTATGATAAAATTTGAAATATATACTGCCTATATAGTCAAGCCAAAAATAATTAACACAAGTTTACTTCATTTTTTTTTTTTTTTTTTTTAAATTCTATAGTCAAAATTATATTACATATGTTATTAATCTATTATATAGTAATCATTTTTTTTTTTTGAAATTCTATAGTCAAAATTATATTACATATGTTATTAATCTATTATATAGTAATCATGTAGTGATGCAAATAATAAGGCAAAAAATTTAAATTAAATTAGACATCACAATAATTGAAAAGCAGTTATATCCCTGCAGACCATAATTAATATATGAGCTGTTGCTTTTGAAGTGGGGCAAATCCATTTTCTGAAAAAAAAAATAATTGAAGATAATTCTTGTTACAAATTAACATAAAATTTATGTTCTTAATCAGTTCACAATAAATATCTTTTAATATCAGTATAAATTTATTACTAGTAATTTATTTCGTCAACGATATTTATTGAGAGTTGATTTTGAAAGTGAGGCAGTCCACGCTAAATAACAACAGCGCAGGAGTGTTTAAATCAAGGTTTCCACAATTTACATGACGATAGAGTTCATATGTACATCTGGGATGAAACAATTGCGTCCAGAGCATCACAAGAAGTAGATTCTTGCTGTTTAAGGCACCTGCAAAATGTGACAACTCAAAAACACATTTTCGCTTATAGTGATATGTGCACTGGCCAAAATATAAACATAAAGTTGGCCTTAATGTGGATGAAAATTGTCTAGTCTAGTGACAATAATATAGATATTATTAACCATAAATTTTTATTGTCGGGACATTCATTTTTGCCAAACGATCGCGATTTTGGAGTTGTAGAAATGGTGATTCAAAAAACTAATTTGCTGTATATTCCCCAGGATTATTACAAATTAATAGAAAAATGTCGCAAACATAATGCATTTTTAGCACATGAAATGAAAAGTGAAGATTTCTATTCAACCAAACCTCTGGAGGAGGCAATTTTGAAAAGAACAAAAAATACTGATGGAGAAACTGTCAATTGGTTGAATATTTCCTGGATAAGATTTTCAAGAAATGCACTGTATAAACTGTTTTATAAAACATTGATGGAAAAAGATTCACAATTTAAAACTCTTGATTTATTACAAAATGGGGTAGGCCAAGCAGTTTTGGAAAAATAGTATTATCATCTTTAAATGCGAAAACTAGGCCTATTACTAAATATGAATATAAAGATATGATGGATTTATTATCCTATGTACCACCCATTCATCATGAATAGTTTAAAAATCTGCATCATCTAAACTAAGAAATATAATTATATGCATGAAACTTATTACTGAATATTTTTTCTTATTTTATCCACTTTTTCCTATAAAATTAAATTTATTTTTTGTTTTATTGTAGCTTTTCGAAAGAAGTATTAAATGTTGAAATAAAATAAGTTATTAAATAAAATATTCAATTTTTCGTTGTTATAATTATATTCCATTCAAAGAAAATCAACATTTCCAACAAATCATTGCTTTTGAAAGTGAGGCAAGTCCATTGGCGCATACCAAAACCATGATTTTTTTCACCTAGCATGGATAACCATTATTGCATATTAAATTTACATGAAATAAGACTACAAAAAATATAAAATATGTCTATTACTGCTTATGAATATTTTTAAGTCAATTCAAGTGCAAACCATTAAATATCTAGCAATAACATAAAATGGACTTGCCCCACTTTCAAAATCAATGGTTTATATGCTTTGCTCATTATTTATGCAATTGAGTTTTCAGTTACAGCTGATGGTGCATCATATGCTTCATTTCTGCTAACCTTCCAATTGTTCCCATCATGGGTGCACCATTCATTGCACATAAAAAGTATCCCATATGTTATTCAGTAACATAATTCAAATTAATTTTATCTAATCTGTTTCATTTCTAACAAGACTTATTAGCACAATTATAAATACAGGTAGGCCTTGATTAGTGCGAATAATTGGTTCCACGAATTTCTATGTATATACAGGTAGGCCTCGATTAGTGCGAATAATTAGTTCCACGAATTTCTCCCACAGGTAGGCCTCGATTAGTGCAAATAATTGGTTCCACGAATTTCTCGGCTTTCGAAGTATTAACTCTATGGAAAATATGGTAATTGGTTCTCTCGCTAATCGAAGTATTAACTCTATGGAAAATATGGTAATTGGTTCTTGTTTGTGATCCGGCCATGGAAAATATGGTAATTGGTTCTTGCTTTGTGAGATTCTGGCCATTTAGCCAGTTCACGATGAATAACCCCAATAAACTTAACACTAACTGTTTAAGAAATACAAAAGTACCACAATACTAACTTAACACTAACTGTTTAAGAAATATTTATTTTCAGATTTTACACCATATTTTTACATCATTGTTCATCATTTAAATTAATAACTTACATCATTGTTCATCATCTATCTTAGTGTAAGAAAAATATTTATTTTCATATTTTACATCGGTGTTCATCATCTAAATTAATAATTTACCAGGAATTTTATCTCATACCATCATCAAACCAACTGCCAAATCGAAACCAAAAGAGCTTAACACTAACTGTTTAAGAAATATTTATTTTCATATTTTACATCATAAATTAACTGTTTAAGAAATATTTATTTTCATATTTACATTATTGTTCATCCTAAATTAATAGACTACCAGGATTGCGTCTCAAACCATCATCACACCAATTAATAACCTACCAGGAATTGCATCTCATACCATCATCAAACCAACTGCCAAATCGTCACAGGAATTGCGTCTCATATCATCATCAAACCAACCGCCAAATCAAAAGGAATTATGTCTCATAGCCATCAAAAAACCAACCACCAAATCAAAAGCAGAAGTTGAGCGCCGTTTTTATGTCGCTCAATCACAGATTGTGTCTCATATCATCATCAAACTAACCGCCAAATCAAAACCAAATTTGCATCTCATACCAACATCAATCCAACTTCCAAATTGAAGATATCTTAGAATTATTGTGACCATATTTTACATTATTGTGTTCAATCTAAATTAATAGTTAGTGTTAAGTTTATTGTAAATATTTATATATTTTAAACTTAACCACTAACTTCAGTTTAAAAGAAAAATTTATTTTCATATTTTACATCATTGTTCATCATCTAAATCAAGAAATATTTATTTTCATATTTTACATCATTGTTCATCATCTAACTAAATTAATAGACTACCAGGATTGCGTCTCAAACCATCATCACACCAATTAATACTTACCAGGAATTGCGTCTCATATCATCATCAAACCAACCGCCAAACTTACCAGGAATTGTGTTTCATACCATCATCAAGCCAACCGCCGAATTATCGTGACCACTTTTAAATCATATCATCATCAAACCAACCGCCAAATCAAAACCAAAATAGCGAAGTCTCATACATCATCAAACCAACCGCCAAATTCTGTACTGTACTGTATGGTCTCATACCTCATTAAAAAGTGTTCCTCCTTTTATCCATTTCGATACTTTTTAAAAGCGAAAATTCTCCACTTAATCCAAAATAGCAAATCGAAAGAGGAAGTTCAGCACAGCTTTTATGCAGGGGTAATAACTTACCAGGAATTGCATCTCATACCATCATCAAACCAACCGCTAAATCAAAACTAAAATAGCGAATTGAAAGCAGAAGTTGAGCGCCGCCTAGCTGCCAATTCTGGGTTGAGAATTGAGTGAATAGTCCGATTTGCAATTAAGCATTGCAACTTTATTGAATCAGTAAATTAGTTCCAGATAGCATTAATAAGCGAAGTTAATGAACCAATGAGAAATTTTTAACAAGTTTTCTATTTGTTTATTAGCAGAATACGACACCAAAAGATAACAAAAACAAATTTTTTTCACAAGTTTTATTTTAAATAAAGAAATCAGATAATAAACAAAAGAAAATAAATAATATCGGTAGCACAGCGATATAATAGGCAAATAATTTTGTAACGATATCCTTATTTAAAAAATTTTAACAAAGTATGCTTTTATGTTGCTCAATCACATCCATTTTTTGCTGTAGTGTAATCACTAACCTCCTCTTTTTATTGTTTCCTGTTTTATCGTTAAAAGTGTTCTTCCTTTTATCCATTTCAATACTTTTTTAAAAGAGAAAATTCTATACTATACTGTATGTATACGATAGCAAAGCTAAATAATAGTACAGTAATGTTAAACAATTAACGGAAAAAGCCCATCTTTCTGATGTTTCACCCCTTTAAAATCGTGTGACCGTTCTTGGACTGCTCCTCGTTCAATTTTACTAACCGAAAATTAATGGTACTTTGTTAATTGACATCATAAAAGGAGCTTTGTTAGTAAGACTGGTCTGTGTTTACAACTCGCACTAATCGAATATTTTCTTGCACTAACCGAAAAACGGTATCAATTTTATAAGTCACACTAATCAAATTCGCACTAATCGAGGTCTACCTGTAGTCAAAATAGAGTTGACTGTGTCATGTTGAGTGAGCTCACAGATAAAGATGGATGAAACTATTTAATATCTTGAAGAAAATTTAGGAAGAAAAAAGCTATAGTGTTTCTCCACTGGTTCCATAAAAATAATGAAAAAATATAAAGCAAAGATATATTAATGAATAATAGAACAGAAGGAAAGCAAAATTTACAGAAAGAAAGAGAAGAATCATTAATAAAGTTAAAAGAAATGACTTTACAAATCAGATATCTTTTTTCGAATCTATAAAGCTGTTCCTGTTCTATTTAATCAGTCAGATTCTTTTAACACTTGCTAATTCCTTCTTGTTTAATCATATTTACAGTTGTACAGATGAAATAGGTGATTCATCAGTTGTAATTAAAAACTAATTTGCATAAATAATGAATGCAGAATATTTTGAAAATGCATGTGTAAAGAAATATTATTAACCCAAATTATAAGAAAACTAAGAAAGAAAACATTTCAGAACATTTGTTGTAAGCCATGTTAATTTCAAAAAACAGAAAAAATACACTGGATTTTGTTAAAGAACACATTAACTAACCAATTGGATTTCTGGTAAAATTGCTTGTGGAGTGATTAGAATAAGTTTAAATTACAGGTAGTCCTCGATTACTGCGAGTTTGAATAATGCGATATTCAATTAGTGCGACTTATAAAAATGATTTTTCAGTTAATGCGAGCAAATATTCGATTAATGCGAGTTGTAAGCATAGACCAGTCTTTACGAGCAAATATTCGATTAATGCGAGTTGTAAGCATAGACCAGTCTTAGTAATAAGAGTCCATCCCCTTTTATGAAGTCAATTAACAAATTAATGTTAATTCTCAGTTAATAAAACTGGACAAGGAGCAGTCCAAGAACAGACACTTGGCTTTAAGGGATGAAACACCAGAAAGATGGGCTTTTTGCCATTAGCTATTTAAATATTATTATTCAGCTTTGTTATCGTATACAGGGTGCGCCAGCTAAATCCGGACAAAATAAACAATTTAATTAAACAAAATTTTATTTAACAAAAAGAATAAAATTATCAAAATTATCATTTGCACATTAATTTTGGATCCCTTTAGATTAAAATTACTCGATGTAATTCCCTTCTGCCTCAATTACTGCCTCGATCCTCGACCGGAAACGATGACATGCCCTGTGCAATGCCTGCTTGTCCAAGTTCGAAAACGCTGCCTCAATAATGGCCTGGAAAGATGCCATATTAGGATGTCTTGACTTATTAGAGACCCTTTCAACAACGCTCCATACGTAGTAATCCAAAGGATTCAAATCTGGACTGTTAGAGAATTCTTTAGGCCAAAACATATCCATGTTGTCTGACAACCAGTTTTGCACTAAATGACTGGATATGCGATATCCGTGTTGTCTGACAACCAGTTTTGCACTAAATGACTGATGTGCACAGGTGTGCCATCCTGCTGGAAGATGTAGGGTCTCCCGGAAGCCATAGTTTCCATCCAAGGGATTCTGCTGGAAGATGTAGGGTCTCCTGGAAGCCACAGTTTCCATCCAATCCTGCTAGAAGATGTAGGGTCTCCCAGAAGTCACAGTTTCCATCCAAGGTTTCACCTGTTGTTGTAAGAAAATGCAAGTAAACCTCTTTTGTTACGGTTTCCCCCTTTTGTAAGAACATGCCAAAAGTCACAGTTTCCATCCAAGGTTTCACTATTGTTGTAAGAACATGCAGTGAATCTTTTTTGTTACGGTTTCTCCCTTTCCAAAGACGTGCGGCGTCATGACGTCACCTTCACCGGAAACAACAGCTAAGACGTGAACACTGGCCGGAAACTTCGTCCTAGCTATTACGGGGACATCTTCAAGGTCATAGACAAGCCAACGGTCATTTCTCCGGTTTACTTTGGCATCAACAGTAAAAATTTTCTCATCGGAAAAAAATCTGATGCGTCCTGCAGCTTCATTCTTCATTGAACACAGAAGCAAGTTGCAGCGAGCAACTCTCTTTGTTTTAGCGGCATCAGACAGCATCTGTCGTACTTTTATGACGTAGGACTTGTACCGTAGGTCCTCTTCCGCAATTCGACGCATTGTGGCCTCACTCACACCCAATGTTTTTGCCAACTGCCTGAGAGATTGCCCTGGGTCCTCTGAGATGAGCTCTTGAGCCCTTTGGACAACTTCCGGTGTCCTTGACGATCTTCCCCTGGAATGGCTCTTTCTTGCCGGGTTGGCAGAACCTTCTTCAGACTTCTCTGAAGCCGCATATCTAGCAGCAACATCATAAACTGTCGATCTTGGATAGTTAAAGAACCGAATTATTTCGGAAGGTGAACGTCCAGCGCGAAGGCCTTCGATTATCGCTGCTTTCCGATTATATTCTGCACTCGATCTTAACTGATCAGCTATTTTGTACTTATCCTCAAACGCATCATCTGTCTGGCTTACTAAAATGTCAGCAGCATCGTAGCGCTGACGTCAAATATGGCGGGAAATTCAATTTGAAATTTGTCCGGATTTAGCTGGTGCACCCTGTACATATAGTGTAATGAAGAATTTTCTCTTTTAAAAAGTATCGAAATGGATAAAAGGAAGAACAGGTTAGTGATTACGCTAGAGCAAAAAATGGATGTGATTGAGCGACATAAAAGTGGTGCTCAACTTCTGCTTTCAATTTGCTCTTTTGGTTTCAATTTGGCAATTGGTTTGATGACGGTATGAGACGCAGTTCCTGGTAAGTTATTAATTTAGATGATGGACAACGATGTAATATATGAAAATAAATATTTCTTAAACAGTTAGTATTGTGATTATTCATCGTGAGGTTGGCTAATGGCCAGAATCTCACAAAGTGCAAGAACCAATTACCATATTTTACATATAGTTAATACTTCAAATAGTGTGAGAAATTCGTGGGACCCATTATTCGCACTAATTGAGGCCTACTTGTATATATAAAAAATAAAATATACAAAGAGGAGGCACTGCTTTCCAACTTACAAGTTAGTAATCTGAAGATAACTATGAATCATAAATTATCAATCATGATATGATGTAGTTTTGGAAAAAATAAAATATGGATGTTTCATTTCATTGGTGGCATTATGAATATATCTGTATATAAAAGAATGTTATAGGCATATTTAATATAGTCAAAAGCCAAAATTGGTCTAAAAAGATAATTTTTTAATAGGTTATCCAATGCACATATTAATCATTGAATTAGCATTTTAAAGTTTGAAAGTATCTGCATTTAAATTGCTAAATCAAATTATATTTAAATCCTATACAAAATATTTATGGGAAAAACTTGGCAGAATATAATATTCTATCAAGTATTGCTAAAATTAAATATACTCGGAAAGACAATGTAAAGTGGATTCTATTTGTTTTTCTTCAAAGTTGTATTGTCAAGCAATTAAGACAGTTTAATTTGTTGTAAAATTTTGCATTTATAAGTTCAGGAACTCTTACAATTTAATAATATGTCATCTTGCATTATATCGTTTAGTTATCACAGATGCCACTAATATATTTTCTGTTTGTTGAAAATATTAATATCAATTACTTATCTTCTCTATTTCAATAGTTTCTTATAGGAATTATATTTTTATTTGTATCCTTTCAGTATGTATTTTATTTTTCAAGAATGCCTTCCTGATGCAAATTGGAGCAAGATGTATTAGAAAATGTTAGATCATCTAGATCAGTGATCATAAAACATTCAATAAGAAGCTAACATTGTCAAGGCACAGTATTGATTTTTTTAAGGAGAGATTTTTATCATTAAAAAATTAAATACTAAAATTGTTTAAATATTCAATATAGATAGTGCTCAACTTACAATGGGATTCAGTTCAAATCCTGAGATCAGAAGTTAGAAATGCCTAAAATTTATAAATTGCTTACTATCAGTTTTATTAGTACAATGTAAAGATTATTATAATAAAGTTAACAAATAAAAAATTAGAAGACCCAAGCACTAAATGATAATTTTGATATACAGGTAGTCCTCAACTTACAACTTATGGCTCCATTCCAATATCTCCATTGTAAGTCAATTTTGATGTAAGTCAAGGACTTTTTAACTCTTGGTTTGTTGATTTCTGTTTTAATATTTTCATAACTTAAAATGAGTTAAGCAAAGCTTTCCTCGCCTTCTTTTTTACGTTGGAATTTTCATTGGAGTATTAGAGTAGTGTGTCTCCTGTCAGATTTAAGACGAGATACAGTAATAAAGCTTTGCTTGCCAACTAATGGCGATGCTGTGATGCTTGCGTATGTATACACAAGCATCAAAGTTGAATTAGAGGATTTTTAGTAATAATTTCTGGCCATCGTAAGTGCGAATCACCGTAACATGAGTCATCGTAAGTCAAGGACTACCTATAATGCATATGAATTGCATTATTCTCATATGAATTTGCATTGACTAATTACAGAATTTATCAATTATATCACTGTCATATGAATGGTCATAAGTCAAAGACTATCTGTATATTTAAAATTCTAATCATTGTGTTTATTTTGAACATTGATCACGAATTTTTGAATTTGACTATAATAATTTGTTTTATTTATTAAACTGTTAGTTTTCATTCTTATCAGAATTTTATGAAAAATATACCTCAATGATTTTTTTATTTTTTATTCTTTAATTATTTTCTTATTTTTGACCTTTTAAACTCCCATACACTCTCCTTGGATGCTTTGTAATATACCAGTTGAAAATTACTGATCTAGATCAGCGCTTCTCACTTTTCCACTTGGCGACCCCTTTTACCCGAGAAAATATTTTCGTGATCCTGGATAAAGAGTTATATAAACTAGGAATACGAATTAAAATATTTGCTAAAATTTCTGCGACCCCCAAATTTTGTTACGCGACCCATATGGTGTCGTGACCCACACTTTGAGAAACACTGATCTAGATGATGGTTATTAAAGCACTTTGGTAGTTCTACAAAATATTAAACTAGGATAATTTTATTATTTTATATCGTGTTGATTTAATTATAGTTTTCAGAGATGTTATTTTTTTATTTATAATGTACAGCTTGTATTGCAAAATAATAATTTCAACATAGAATAGTTTGCTTTTAACAATTTGCTATTAATAAGTAATGATACTAATTACTACACTGTAAATTAAATATAAGAATGATTTTTAAACATTTAGTATGTCAAGATTTATATGAAATTGGGGAGCACCTATATTTAAACAAAAAGTGAAAACAAAATCACTTTTTATTAAATCCCTTTGCTTTGCATGTTAAACTTTAAACTCTGTTACCTTTTATTGCTCATATTGATTATGATTACTGATTATTAGATATTGGAATTTAGGTAATGTAATAATCTATAATTGTAAATCACATTAAAGTGCCATAATATTGGTAATATAATTGCGTAGTTTTTCATCTCTCAAAATATTTACTATTTCATCTAATCAAATTTTAGGGAAACGTTGCATCATAACATATCTATATGTAATATTAAGTACATTTAAACCATATATAAAACATGAAAGTCATACTTAAAAAAAAGTTAATATACAAATCTCAAAAAGAGGAAATTGAAGAAAACTATTTTATATATAAATTACTTCTGTAAAAAAGTGAATCTTCAGCATTTTCTGCCCTCTGAGTTTATCTGCTATAAATGCTATCAATTTAATATTAAACTATTTTGACTTTTTTCTTTCTTGTATTTTTTTGCGATTCCATTTAATAAAACTATAGAGCATTTTCTGCCCTCTGAGTTTATCTGCTATATAAATGTTATCAATTTATATAAACTATTTTGACTTTTTTCTTTCTTGTATTTTTTTGCGATTCCATTTAATAAAACTATAATATCATACCCATTAAATTATTGAAACTAATATTTATTAAGAAATATATCTTGAAATTCTAAGTTTCTAGTTTATCTTCATACACTTATATAACATAGTTTGCAATAGATGTTGAGAAATGACTCAAGAATCTTTTCTATAAATCCTGTAAATTAATTTCTGTTTTAATGTTTTTGATCTAAATTCATATGAAACTAATCAGCCAAACAAAATCTTGGAAAAATAACAATAGTCTGGATAAACAATCACTTAAAAATTGTAATAAACAATATTGTTAGCAATGTTTTTTATCAACCAAAGGATTGCATAAATTAATGTAAGAATGAGTATATTATATGAGAAATTTTCCAGTTGGATGAGAGAAACTGAAACCCTCTCTGCAATATCCAAGAGAGGAGAGGAATTCACAGGAATCCCTCAAAGGATTTTTTCTTTGGGTAAGTAATTTTTTTTAATAATTATAATACAGGATTTGATCTCTATACATGTGTATTTTTATAGCACTTTGCGTGTTTTTGTTAATCTACCTATTCAAAGGATATGCTCCAGAATTCGTGTGCAATATTCTTACATTTGTCTATCCTGCTTGCTTTACGTAATTTTCAGACTTTATATACTATTTTATATCATTCTATAGTTTAATCAGAGAATTTTCACTAATCTGCAGCATCCGTTCTATAGAACACGATAAAGTTGATGAACACAAAAATTGGTTAAAGTATTGGATCATCTTTGCCATTTTTGCTACATTGGAGTTTTGGTTAAAGAACATCATCTCATTTTTTCGCATATATTGGTTATTAAAAGTAAGAATTTCTGTAAATATTCTAGTTTATTGAAATTATAATTTAATGCTTATTTATTTTATTATTGTTATAAGATATTTTTCTTTATGTGGTGCAACTCAGCTTCAAACTTTTACGGATCTCAATATATTTACGATTACGTGATTCTACCGCTAGCCATAAAAATGTTTGCAATGGATGAGAGACCGGCGAATTATTGCACATTTTTCACTCTTGGTAATTAACTTTTATCTGAATTTTTCTGTTTTGAACAATTTGGAATTTATTTTGTCGGATGTTTAGCGTCATTTTCGAGATTATTGGAAAATGCATCTTGTAAGGACAGTCGAAAGAAACTTTTCTATGAATTAGAATCTTTATTATTAACCAGAGCATCGAGTGAAGAATTAGATGTTTTATCAGAGAATGAAATAACTGACGATAATTCTGCTAAAGTGGAAGATGATACAGAAAATATTCTGGATGAAACTGTTGAAGAAATTACGGAAAATCCCGAAATTGCATCTTCAATCTACCCAGATGATAGTTATATAGTATCGAATGAGATCGGTGATGCGATTTCTTTCGAAACTGCCGATGCATATGATGAATAATCAAGAAAAAAAATATTAAAAATATACAGTTTAAAAAGCTATAAAAATTCAAACTCAAATCAATCAAAATTCATAAAATTTAAAAGGAAAAATAACAGCTCAGAATATAATTTCAAAAAAAATTCTTAAAATAAATGCATAAAAATACTTTTTGCTTTTAAAATTTTAATATTACTCGTTTATAAAATAAAATTTAGATTGCCTTTTTTTCCTCGTATTAATATGATTTTTCCCCCCGTTACTATCTCTGAGTTAGAAATTTAAAAAAATCTCAAATTTTAATTTCCTGTTTATAAAATAAAATTTAGATTGCCTTTTTTCCTCATATTAATATGATTTCCCCCCGTTACTATCTCTGAGTTAGAAATTTAAAAAAATCTCAAATTTTAATTTCCAACTCAGAATGCAGTTTTCCTATAAATACTGAGAAATCATCTCCATATTTTTGCAATTATTCTGTTGGAAAATTATTTTGAAATTATCTTAAAGTTGCCGAACAAATTCCACGATTAATGCAGATATTTTGGAAAAAAAAAATCTTGTAAAATGTTGAAATTTTGCATGCTGATGTTCTGTTCGTACAGAGAGCAACATGAAATTTGAGTATAAAGAGAAGATTTTTTTTTAATCTTTGATAGTGAAATAAAGCATTAATAGAATAAACAATACACAGCAACAGAACATTTCAATAAAATTAGTCTAAACAATAGATGAAATTTTGAAGTTAACTTCAAAATATATTATTTCTAAGAATGTTTTATACATGGATAGACTGCTCAATATTACTAGCAACGAGTGAAGCTGTCCAATTGGTGGGGTAAACAAATGTAGCAACGTTGTAAAATCGACGATATAGCAAATTGACTTCGTTTTGGTGGCCAAACATATCCTATTTATGTTAGTAAATACGATGATAAGATCCAAATAATTAATAATAATGGTGTAGTACCCCAATATGCACTATTATACCACATAACCCCACCACTTCAGTGGCTTCATTTGTTGCTAGCATTGAGCAGTCTCCCATCCATGCATCCATATAAAAAAAATCCTTGATTATTTCTTATTTATTTTCAGCACTAAAAATGCATTTATGGAATTTTTAAGAATTTACGTGGAATTCTGTTAACCTTTTAATAATGTACTAATCATTAGTAGCCAAATAGATTCGGCCTTGCCGAACTTCCGCTTTTTACCCATAACATCCGGAATCGAATTGGGTTGTTCACTTTAAAATTTATATGAGGGTCGGACTGTAGAAGCCTGGTCCATGAATTCCCGTTTCTATAACTCACGTAATCATTCCATGAGTGTAGACTGCTTGTAGTAAGACCTGGAGTGGCCTATATCACTTTGTAAATGACAATGATTGGAAAGTGATGCTAAGAATATTCAGATCTCCAAACTCGGAATACTATTTTTCGTAGGCATAATGTTATAAATGGAGGTAATGTTCACGAATCACCGAAACTTGGAATATTCAATATTCTTTAAAAAGTAGTAATGGACCATAATGTTGAATAAACGCTGTTTATTCTTTAAAACGAAAAATATGCGTATTTCATGCCTACTAGAATATTTTGTGTGTAAAACTAATGCAAAAAAGATAGAAATAATGTTTATCTTCCTGTGCCCAGATTTCTAGGATCGGCTTCATGTTGAAGCAGTTTTTACAACCTTGAAGGATCTGGATTCAATTCCGTGGGTGCATCCAGTTGGCAAGCGCTTTGCTGACTTTGATAAGTAAGCGCTTAGTTTACAAATTTATTTTCAGCACAAAATGCATTTATGGAATTTTTAAGAACTTACGTGGAATTCTGTTAATTTTTTAATAATGTACTAATCATAAGTAGGCAAATAGATTCGGCCTTGCCGAACTTCCGCTTTTTACCCATAACATCCGGAATCGAATTGGGTTGTTCACTTTAAAATTTATATGAGGGTCGGACTGTAGAAGCCTGGTCCATGAATTCCCGTTTCTATAACTCACGTAATCATTCCATGAGTGTAGACTGCTTGTAGTAAGACCTGGAGTGGCCTATATCACTTTGTAAATGACAATGATTGGAAAGTGATGCTAAGAATATTCAGATCTCCAAACTCGGAATACTATTTTTCGTAGGCATAATGTTATAAATGGAGGTAATGTTCACGAATCACCGAAACTTGGAATATTCAATATTCTTTAAAAAGTAGTAATGGACAATTATCAGCAAACTCAGCAATTGATGACGTCACTTATACTAAGCGGACCGTCCAGTTGGACAGCTAGACGGTCTGATGAGAGATTATTAGTCAGCTGCTTACCAACTGGATACACCCCGTGTCTCGAGTACCGTTTTTTAGGAAGGGTACAGGTTCGTTAGACACCAGTGGTCCAACTATAGATATTGGACAATCTGTAGGGGCTCTAAAAGTGGCTGCTGCCAAAAGTATCTATTGGCGACTTAATTCAAAATAGTCAAGTTTCTAGCAAAATATAAGCAATTATTTTTTAACGCTACTTCCGAATCATTAGCTGACTTACATAATGGTATCCATTCCAGATCCAACTACGAACTGCCCACATTTTAATAGAGCAAGTAGGACTTTACAAAAGATGAATCGATGCCGTGCCGAATCTATCAAAAATTTTTCAGGGGCATAGACTCTGAATTCCACGCTTCTGTGCATTTAGGATGGGATTAATGGGTTGATCCTGGACACCTAAAAATTTGATGTATAACTCGAAATTAAATACGAATCCTGGCGACAACTCGGCCATCCGGCCGATTAGCCGCTGTTATTGCAAAATTGTTGAAAGCAGCTGTTGTAGGTCAGGGATCTCCTGTATTCAAATTAATTATCATCACTGCGAATTGGCCTTTGATATGCTTCAGTTTTCATTCAAGGATCCAGGTTCGATACCATTTACTACCCCCTTTTAAAATTTATTCGGACAATCCAGGCCAGTATGTTGATTTCCGCTTTTACAATCGGCTGACCTCACCGATGGCCAGCCTGTGATAGAGCAATATCGCCTCACTATTTAGTAATCAATAGATCTGTTGTTTTTAAAATTTATACGGACAATCCAGGCCAGTGTGTTGATTTCCACTTTTACAATCGGCTGACCTCACGGATGGCCAGCCTGTGATAGAGCAATATCGCCTCACTATTTAGTAATCAATAGATCTGTTGTTCAAAAAGAAAAAAACGCATTCTCAATCATTCTGCTATTAATCGTTTTTTATATATACAACGCTTCGGCTTTCCACTCTGGAGGACCCGGGTTCGAGTCTCGGGTCTCATCCATTGAAAATATTTATCATGAGGTCCAGGCCTGGCCCATCGATCCCCGTCCCCTTAAAAATATTTATCATGGGGTCCGGGCCCGGCCCGTCGATCCGGCTTTCCACTCTGAGGACCCGGGTTCGAATCTCGGGTCCCACCCCTTGAAAATATTTATCGTGGGGTCCGGGCCCAGCCTGTCAATCCCCGTCCTCCACAATCCGGCTGACCCAGTACCCGGGTTCGAGTCTCGGGTCCCACCCCTTGAAAATATTTATCATGGGACCCGGGTTCGATCTCGGGTCCCACCCCTTGAAAATATTTATCATGGGGGCGGGTTCGAATCCCGGGTCCCACCCCTTGAAAATATTTATCATGGGGTTGGGTTCGAATCTCGGGTCCCACCCCTTGAAAATATTTATCATGGGGTCGGGTTCGAATCTCGGGTCCCACATATCCCCGATTTTGAAACTTTTCGGGGACCGGCCCGAAAAGTCGAACGAGGCCGCGTGGAAACGCTTCGGCTTTCCACTCTGGAGGGCCCGGGTTCGAATCTCGGATCCCTCCTTGAAAATATTTATCATGGGGTCCAGGTTCGAATCTTGGGTCCCACCCCTTGAAAATATTTATCATGGGGTCCGGGCCCAGCCCGTCGATCCCCTATCTCCACAATCCGACTGACCCTTCCGCAGGGGTGGGCAGCCTTTGGACCGGGTCCCACCCCTTGAAAATATTTATCATAGGGTCCGGGCCCGGCCCATTGATCCCCGTCCTCCACAATCCGGCTGACCCCTCCGCAGAGGTGGGCCTGGTCCCACCCCTTGAAAATATTTATCATGGGGTCCGGGCCCGGCCCGTCCCACCCCTTGAAAATATTTATCATGGAGTCCGGGCCCGGCCCGTCGTCCCCTTGAAAATATTTATCATGGGGTCCGGGCCCGGCCCGTCGATCCAGCCCTTGAAAATATTTATCATGGGGTCCGGGCCCGGCCCGTCGATCCCCCTCCTCCACAATCCGGCTGACCATTCCGCATGAGTGGGCAGTGTGTGGAAGGGCTTGTTTCGCCCCGCCACTTAGTACTTTTACTGAGTGGAAAACGGCGTCATCTGTTGACAAAAAAAAACGTTTTTTATATATACTTCCTGTTCGCTTCGCACGTAATATACGATAAATCAATATTTTAATGTACAGAGTCTTTCAGATATCACACACATTCGGATATGTTATCATTTTACATATAAAATTAATGTGGTTGCAGTGGCAGCAAAATATTTCAAGAATTGATCCTTGTGCGATATGGCAGCTTAACCACACTAACGTAACCATAATCATATTTTACAAAAATATTCTTGTAATTTTTCCAATATCTATCGCTGATCCATTCATAATTGTATGTCAAAATATCACAGAGTGTCGGCCGGATTGGCCGCGTGGAAACGCTTCGGCTTTCCACTCTGGAGGACCCGGGTTCGAGTCTCGGGTCCCACCCCTTGAAAATATTTATCATGGGGTCCGGGCCCGGCCCGTCGATCCCCGTCCTCCACAATCCGGCTGACCCCTCCGCAGGGGTGGGCAGCCTGTGGAAGGGCTTGTTTCGCCCCGCTACTTAGTATTCTCCCTGAATGGAAAGTGGCGTCATCTGTTAACAAAAAAAAATATCACATAGCAATTTTTTTGTGATTTAAGGCCTCTTTCCACCCGATGAGTACTAAACGCGGGGCATTTCCATGTAAACCACAGATCGCTATCAGGTAGAGGATTAGGTTCAATGAGCCGGGTCTAAATCTCTTCTGAAAAAAAATGGAGATGTGAGAATCAAAAGTTGCACTTTGATCGTCTCCTTCCCGAAGAAAGCTCGCCTTGACGGAGCGCGCGCCCGGTGCCCCGACTTCTGGGACCCTCAAAACCCCAACTTTACACATTTTACACTGGCAACACTGCGAAAAGTATGTAATAACCAACTTCACCTTTTGCTACTCAAAATATAAATAGTACACCATATTTTTAAATAAATAAAACATATTGTCAATATGTATTTTTATTCCCTTGATTCTCTCTTTTTTTAAGGGGTCCAATATTTTCTTCTGCGCCCGGGGCCTCAACCGGTCTTAATCCGCCACTGGGCGCGAGGGCTTGTTCCTGCTGATATTATGTCTGTTTTTCAGTCGGTCCGATAGTTCATAATATCTGTCGGCCGGATTGGCCGCGTGGAAACTCTTCGGCTTTCCACTCTGGAGGACCCGGGTTCGAGTCTCGGGTCCCACGGCTTTCCACTCTGAGGACCCGGGTTCGAATCTCGGGTCCCACCCCTTGAAAATATTTATCGTGGGGTCCGGGCCCAGCCTGTCAATCCCCGTCCTCCACAATCCGGCTGACCCAGTACCCGGGTTCGAGTCTCGGGTCCCACCCCTTGAAAATATTTATCATGGGACCCGGGTTCGATCTCGGGTCCCACCCCTTGAAAATATTTATCATGGGGAGATCGGAAGAGCGAAAACGCTTCGGCTTTCCATTCTGGAGGACCCGGGTTCGAATCTCGGGTGGCCGCGTGGAAACGCTTCGGCTTTCCACTCTGGAGGGCCCGGGTTCGAATCTCGGATCCCGGCTTTCCACTCTGAGGACCCGGGTTCGAATCTCGGGTCCCACCCCTTGAAAATATTTATCGTGGGGTCCGGGCCCAGCCTGTCAATCCCCGTCCTCCACAATCCGGCTGACCCAGTACCCGGGTTCGAGTCTCGGGTCCCACCCCTTGAAAATATTTATCATGGGACCCGGGTTCGATCTCGGGTCCCACCCCTTGAAAATATTTATCATGGGGGCGGGTTCGAATCCCGGGTCCCACCCCTTGAAAATATTTATCATGGGGTTGGGTTCGAATCTCGGGTCCCACCCCTTGAAAATATTTATCATGGGGTCGGGTTCGAATCTCGGGTCCCACTCCTTGAAAATATTTATCATGGGGTCCAAGCCCGGCCCATCGATCCTCATCCTCCACAATCCGGCTGACCACTCGCAGGGGTGGGCAGCCTGTGAAAGGGCTTGTTTCGCCCCGTCACTTACAAGTTAAAATTCTCCCTGAATGGAAAGTGGCGTCATCTGTTAACAAAAAACAGTTAGTTCATAAATCTGTGAAATGAACATTATGATTATCGGCTTTCTTCCAGGATGACATTAATTGCTACATCGACCTAGATACTTGTGCAAACGCACAAACGATGTTCTGAATGGAGTAGAGATGCTGCTCCATTCAGAATCTATCTTTTTATCGTTAGACCCTTGAGGTGAATATTGACTTTTCTGGTTTCGACTGACTTTCAGTTGAGTAGATCAGTGCTATTCGAAGACCCCGAAAAACCGGCGGGTGTCGCGAATTACTACCCCAAGTGAAGAAATTCATTCATTGGATAGGAAGAGTATGGCTGCACTCACTCCTCACCGTAAGGACGCTCAGTCTTTCGCGTTTCAATCGCCCAAACCTCTACAAGTTCGGGATTAAGAATCGTCATATGCTCTGCCTGTGGTACGAGTCTTCTAACAGAATTTCACATCTGAACATGGTATACCGTGCCTAAGAGATGAATGGCCGAGTAATAGAAGACTCAACGGTACCATTCCGATAGTGATTGACCTGGGGCTGATAGAGAGTAATTCCTCTTAGTTCGGGTGGAAGGATTTTACTTCCCGAGTGAGATGTAAGAAATTCCGTGTAGTTTACCCGGAGCGCCATTATTCTTGACAAGGCGCCCGAATCCAGCCGATTCATAGGGTTGATCGATATCTGGCCAGGGAGAGCTGTGGCGGTTCTCTTCTAGGCTCCATGCGGAGTGCATCGGGCGTGAAATGGAGATATCCCGTTCTTTCCAATCGTCTGCGATCATCATTGACAACGCTAGGGAAAGTATGGGTCTTAAATACTCTTCCTCGCCATTAGGAGCGAAATATCGTCTGAGGACCTAGTTACTGCTCTAGTCATCGAAATGGCCACTTGTAAATGCTTCAGCTTTCTACTCTGAAAGACTTGGGTTCGATTCTCGGCTACCACTTCTTGAAAATGTTTATCATGGGATCCGTAACCCGGCCCATTGATCCCTATCCTTCACAGTCCGAATGACCTATCTGCAAGGATGGACAGATTGTGAAAGGGCTTGTTTTGTCCTGTCATTTATTATTCTTAGAAAATAGAAAGTGGCGTCATCTTTTTTTATCAGTTGCTATGGCAACTCCATGCACGAGGGAGAAGAGTCGGCCGGATGGCCGCATGGTAAAGCTGTGGCTTAATTAGAAAATAGAAAGTGGAGTCATCTTTTTTTCCCAGTTGCTATAGCAACTCCATGCACGAGGGAGAAGAGTCGGCCGGATGGCCGCATGGTAAAGCTGTGGCTTACCACCCTGCAGGATCCGGGTTCATACCAGGTTCTACACCTCCAGTTTTTCAGGCGGGGTCCGGGTCCAGCCCGTTGAACCCTATTCTTCAACCATCCGGTTAACTCCATCATGGATGTTGGTTTTTTTTTGTTAACAGATGACGCCACTTTCCATTCAGGGAGAATACTAAGTGGCGGGGTGAAACAAGCCCTTCCACAGACTGCCCACCCCTGCGGAGGGGTCAGCCGGATTGTGGAGGACGGGGATCGACGGGCCGGGCCCGGACCCCATGATAAATATTTTCAAGGGGTGGGACCCGAGACTCGAATTCGGGTCCTCCAGAGTGGAAAGCCGAAGCGTTTCCACGCGGCCAATCCGGCCGACTATGGATGTTGGTTAGCTTGTGATGGGTTCTATAAGTGGCCGCTGCCAGATACAGTATATCCCTCGTGAGATATGGCGGCTTAATCTACTCAACCTAACCTAACGTCGGCCGGATTGGCCACGTGGAAACACTGGCTTTCCACTCTGGAGGACCCGGGTTCGAATCCTCGGTCCCACCCCTTGAAAATATTTATAGGCTTAATCTACTTAACCTAACCTAACGTCGGCCGGATTGGCCGCGTGGAAACACCGGCTTTCCACTCTGGAGGACCCGGGTTCGAATCCTCGGTCCCACCCCTTGAAAATATTTATCATGGGGTCCTGGCCTGGCCCGTCGATCCCCGTTCTCCACAATCCGGCTGACCCCACCCCAGGGGTGGCAGTCTGTGGAAGGGCTTGTTTCGCCCCGCCACATAGTATTCTGCCTGAATGGAGTGTGGCGTCATCTGTTGACAAAAAACCTAACCTAACGAGGGAGAAATTCCTTCGCCCTCGTGCATGGAACGACTGACAATTTAATTGATTACATAATCGTCATAAGTACAAGTAATCGTAAATCGAGGATTATCAGGAAAATCCCCAACTTATAGTTGTAATTCGTTCCTGGAATGTGTTCGTAAAGTAAGAACTTGTAAACCAAGCATAATATTTAATAAAGATGGAAAGCAGTGTAAAAGTCAGAAGTAAAATTAAATTGCTACTATATCCCAAAACATAACAGATATAATAATAATAATAATAAAATTTTGAATATTCAAGTAAGATTTTAGTAATTATATACAGTCTATATTCAAACAGCCCGTCCGAGCTCCGAGCTTTTTTTGAACTATAGTTCCCGGCACGAAAGTTGGAGGAAAATAACGCATGAGTATTTGAGAAAATGTTATCTATATTCAAACAGCCCGTCCGAGCTCCCAGCTTTTTTTGAACTAGAGACTTCACAATTTATACCATTGAGAAGCAAATACTGTACAGTTAATCCAGTATTATGGGTTACTTGAGAGACTTCAGAATTTATACCATTGAGAAGCAAATACTGTACAGTTAATCCAGTATTATGGGTTACTTGATTAATTTCGATATGAAGCATTAGAATTTAAATATTAAGTCATCCCAAAAGTAATATCATTTTTAGACTGTATTTGCTCAAACGTGTCTCAGCTTGTCTAAATATGAATTTTTAAAGCTTTATAAATACTACTAAGCTGAAATGGCCTTATTCTATGGAAATACTTAGTTAAATTAATGTGCTTTATCTTTTATAACCTTTCAAAACTTAATACTAAAAATGATATTACTTTTGGGATGACGTGATGATAAATATTATTATTTTACATGTAAATTAATAATCATAAATTAAATGCTTGGTTTATCAATATTTTTTTAAAATTCAATGGGGTATAAGGAATTTTAATGCTCTTGAAGCGTTATATGAAACAATAGTTGAAAACAATAAAAAGAAAAAATTTAGGCTACGCAATTTGTTTTATAGAGGTGTAATGAGATTTTGAAAATATTGTACTTCGTTCAAGTATTTTAATTAATTAAAATTATTTTTTCTGTTAATAAATTATTATAAAATTTGTTAAAATTATAATTAATATCGTTAAATTAGTGGCAATATGATTAAACTGCGTCATTTTGTTATTTTTACCTCTAACTAATCATCCCACGTGACTCCAAAGATGGCGGACGAATCTTGGGGTGAGTTAAACACTGTGAATGAATTTTGATCACGATTTAAAAACCAAAAATATTTTAACTACAGAAAATTGTCACTTTTTAACTGGATGTATTTCGTTTTGTTCTTTAGATAACGAGGACTACGAGCCGCCGGCTTTTACAAAGCCAGCAATCAGTGACAGATGGGAAGGCGAAGACGAAGATGATGACATCAAAGTAAGTACAGAAATCGTCTTTTATAAGATATAAAATCTTTAATAAACTCTACACTAATTTATAAGATAATGTTCTATTACATAATTTACTATTATTAACTGTATTCCTATCCAGAATGTTGTTTTTTAACATACTTTTAGTGCCCTAGATTCTACTATGACTTTGTTCTGATTTAAGCCCTTTATTTTATTAATTGTTGAAACGTCAATGTTTAAATGTGAAATTTTCGAACTTTTAATTAAATTACTCAGAAAATTATTAATCATTATTTGAGATATCCATTATTTCAGTCATCTTAAGTTGCATAAATATCATTTAGAATAAATTTTCATTTAGATTAATTTCCTATAAAATTCTTTAAATTTAAATCTTATTATGAAATAAATTTTAGTTTATTAAATGGCTAACGCTTGTTATGATGAGGGTACTTAATTTATCTCATGTCATGATAAGATTCTTGAACCTCTACTACATGCTTTTAAATTAGATGAATAGGGATAATTCTACATTGCAAGCTTTCTTCCCTATATTAGATTAATTGTACTTTATTACTTTATTTCTTTTGAAGAAATTAAGTAGAATGAGTAATCCTTATGCAAAATAAGTTTTGGAGATATAATATCCATCATTCACTCAATTTAGAGACATAGGGTAAGAATTCAAGAATCCTATATAGTTTTGAATTTTCGATGAAATATTGAATTATTTTAGTGAAATAATGCAATTTATAAGCAAATGTTCACATTCTGAATTAATAACAAGAAAAATTTTAGAACATTAATTTTTTTGTCTTAAATATAGATGTTTATTTATACAAATTTGCTATTAAATTTGATGCAGTATATTTTATTGCATTTTCATAACTTGTATTACTTGCGTTGATAACCTGTTTGTGTGACATGTCTAGAATTAAATGACATTATTTTATAGACATATGATCAAAGAGATTAATAAATAATTTAGGTTATTAATTAAAAACTTTCAGTTGTTTTATATTTACAGAATGCATAAACATTAATTCATAAATCACCCTTTGCACAGTATGAGTCACTCCCGTAAGATGAATTTATAGCAAAATAACAAGTTAAAAATGAAATGATTATTATGTAAATTTTAAGCCCAAATTATGGAAGGCAAGATATTCATTGAATAGCATTATATATTTTTGTTTACTGTTAGATTTTTAATCTCAGAAATCAAGATACTGTGTAAGAATTTGAGTACAGTAGGTTCCAGACTAATGCAATTAATTTATCCACAAAATTTGTGCTAGTTGAAAACTACATAAATCCAACAATGTTTAAATTTGATATATATGAATAGATGCATTGCGAATGGAATGATTAAATGAAATTTATGAGCATATTTAATGCATAGAAAAGAAAATTTAATACTGTAAGGAATATTTTTGCAAAAAAATATTGTTTAGTGAATTTTTTATTCATATTTTATTGAAATTCAAAACTAGAGACTTTTATACATTCACATTTTTTTGAAACTGCATAAGTCGAGGATCTACTTTAGTTGCTCTATATACATAAAATTCCTGCTTTCTCTAATACAATATTTCCCTGACTTTCAATATTCACATACCTTTTTAAGAATTTAATAACACCAGCATACTTTCCTCTCTGGAAAATACAATTTAAGAGAAAGTATTATATTTTATTCAAACACAAATAATTATAAGTATTTATTTTTCAATATTTGTATTATAATAATTTACAATCAAGTGAAAACTTCTGAATTGACACAAAAATATAAAAACAAAAAGAGACAATCAGTAAATCTTTTAAAACTTCACATATCCTTATATATACTCTTACCACACTTTAGAAAACGTTACTATAATTCAATATGTGATCTTATTGATTTATTATATGTTTGTGTTACTGTTTAAAACTTTTATCAATTTGTTGGATAACCGAGATGATAATTGCAAAGAAACAAGGATTGTGATAGAATGTTAGCAAGAACACCAATAAGAAACATTTGAATTTAATGTAAACACCATGTTGAACTCTAGGATCAATAATTTTACTCTTGCTTTATGAAAAATTTGATAAGTTTTAATTTTTTATAAGAAATATATACCAGCATCAAAACTGACACTGTTACTCATTTGCAAATTTAAAAGTATTTGCTACTATGCTACTTTCTTTTAATATTAGATATCTTTTGAGATAAAACTAATTTTCTAAAATTGCAATATTTTTTTATCAAGAAAGATAATATACAAAAAGATGGATATTTATAAAAATTTCATAAAAGACACAATCTTTGTTGAACTATTTTAATATTAGATATGTTTTGAGATAAAACTAATTTTCTAAAATTGCAATTTTTTTTTTTATCAAGAAAGAAAATATACAAAAAGATGGATATTTATAAAAATTTCATAAAAGACACAATCTTTGTTGAACTGTTTATTTGTAGAAATATAATTTATTTATTTAAACCCTTCACCCTACAAAAGAATGTAACTTATGGGTGACTTCTCTATTCAGAAAGAAAAACAATATTAAATACTCTAGATGCTCTATTCCAAAAAGATCACGATGTTTTTTCCTGTATCAAGCAGGATAAATTAATTTTGTTGCCCCTTTGTTGTAAACACAGATTTAAAAAAAATGGAAATGGAGTTTTATGTCAAAGTTCTCAATCACTAAATATTCAAAATAACAGTAAAGAAGAAAAACCAAGCACTATGCAGAAATAAAACCTTTATTTCCTAAAGGAACATTTTCTGCCATTCCCCACTGGTCTTCTGCTGAAGAAGACCAGTGGGGAATGGCTGAAAATGTTCCTTTAGGAAATAAAGGTTTTATTTCTGCATAGTGCTTGGTTTTTCTTCTTTACTCGTATTAGTTGCAGAATGTCTACAACTTTAGTATTCAAAATAACAGATATTGATATTGGAAATTAAGTTTTTAAAATTCTTTGATTTTGATAATTCGTGATAAATTAATATAATCCACTTTCAGGATTAATTGTGTGTGCGTATAATTGTAGAATAAACACTGCATAAAAATTTTGTACACTAATCTACAAAATTTAAACAGAGATGATCAGGTTGAATGATGAATTGATTTATCATTCCACCTAATTATGGTCTCTGAGACTAAAAGTGCTTATATTGTGCAATAAGTTTTTTAAATAGTGTAAAATATTTATAATTTGTTAATTTTGCATCATCATTTATTGCAAATTTATTTTATTATTCATTATAATGACTACCTTAATTTTTTAAATTAAAAATAAACAATTGTGATCTGTTTGAAAATTTCAAAAATTTTTTATGAATTTTTAAATAACTTATTAATAGATATCCATTTATTTAAATGTTACTTAAGGAAAACTGGTATGACGAAGATACGTCGGAAAAGGCAGAGGAAGAAAAATCTGTTGAGAAAAGTACGAGTTTTTGGATCCCTTATAAAAATGTTCCTTCATGAATATTTAGTTTGATATGGAATAAATACAGATTGGAGATGCAAAAGTAAATTATTGCATATTTATTTGCAGTAGCGGCGGCACAACAGCAAAAAAAGAAAAGGATTCAACAGATTATAGCAGAGAAAGAAGAGAAGAAAAAGGAGCAGCTAAGAGCAAAGGTGAAGTAATTATATCCAGAACAAATATTTTTAAGGTATTAGTTTTGAATGCAATTTTTAATTTACAGGAACTAGAGAAGAAAGAATTAACTCCTGAAGAAATATTAGCAGAGAAATTAAGGCAGCAGAAGTTACAGGAAGATGCGGATTTAGAACTGGCTAAAGAAGCATTCGGTAAATTATTGCTTAACAAAAAAAACATTTGATTATTATGGCAAATTTTTGAAAATAATGAGCCTTATTTTCTTAAACAGGAACAGATGATCTCGTGCCCGAAAAGACAATAGAATCCATGGTTCCCTCTACAAAACCAGAATTCGATGAATTTAGGAAAGCACTAGTTAAAAAAATCTGCCAGTTTGAAGTAAGTAAATAAAACATTTTGCTTTTATTTATTTTCTTTACATAATTTAATTCATTATTTTTTAATTGGACATCTACAGAAATCTCCACAATATGTGATATTTCTTGATGATTTTTTTCGAGAACTGTGTGTAAATGGTAGGTCTAAAATTTTTTTAAAAAATCTCTCATGCATTCTTTATTAAATTTTTTTTTTTTTTTTGCTTTTACAGTGGATTCTGATGAAATTAAAAAAGTTACCAGTTCTCTAAATGCATTAGCTAATGAAAAAGTCAAAGCTCAAAAGGTATTATTAGAAATTTTAATTGTTCTAAGTTTGAAAAGTTTAATTTGGCTAAATACAGGAGCTCCCTGACTTATGTAAAACTTGTTATTTGGCAATGTTGCAAACCTATATAACTTGTGCAGTGCAGTACTGTACTGTGCAAAAAATTTTGATATCTTTGAAATTTTCATTCATTGGGAGCTCTTGTATACCATATTTCATATACAATTGGAATTTTGCTACATATCAGAAAATCTTTTTTTTTTTATTCTTTACAGACGACGAAACATAAAAAGAAAACAAAGGGCAAAGTCTCGCTAAACATGGGCAAAAATGCAGATTACGAGCTAGGAAATTTCGAAGATGAATACGATGATTTCATTTGAATATAATTTTTCTTCTACTTTCAGGGGGGATTTATGTAAATGATTAAATAAGTTTTGTTTATTAAATTTAAAAAAAAAAAATAATAATTCTCTTTGCTTTCTTACACTCTGATTTTACTAATGATTCATCTGACATACAATCCACAAGCTATACATCATCAGCTCAGGTAAATCTTAGTATTATTTGGTATGGAACTACACACCATTAACTGTGAATCATCCTTATAGATGAAATAATTATTATATGATTAAAAAGATTAACAACTTTCTAAATAAATTGGATTAACAATATCCCACAGTTTATCCACATTAACTGGTGCCACAGTTAAAATATTTCTTGCCAGTTAAGCTCGCCAAGAGTTATGAACATTATAAATGTGCATTTTTTAATATCAAATAATGTTTGGAAATGAAATATCATCACTTTATTTTTCTTCGATTTATACGCACGAAGTTGCTCTACGTTTGGAGTAAAAATAATTTTTTAACTCCATTCTCAGGTAAAATATATTTAAGTATTTCACTCACAATGCAGTCGGATTATGAGGATTGGCAGCACGGTATATAAATTCAGTCGCGTCTTAATCCTTGACGGTACGTTCAACTTCGAGAAAAATTGGCAAGACGTCACGACGATGCAAATCCGGAGTTTGCGCGCCTTTCGACTATCTCCATACGAGAGAGACGGCACGAGCCCACTTCCGGACGTCCGAGAAACTGTCATTACGTCATGTCCTGTCACGTGTCGGACGTCTCTATCGGTTTTGACACATTGCCGTGTCGGTGGTGATTTGTTTCAAAGATGACGGTAGGTAAATATATATATTTTTTCCTCGTACGTATATATATATAAATATTTCGGGGAGGAACCTTACTCGAGAGTCGCGAGTTATTTACGTGGCGTGGGCTAAAAACGTATTTATAGAATTTGGAACGCGGAGGCGGGGGTGACGAAAACGCTCTCTCTCGCGTCTCGAGCGCATCAACAACTATGCGATGCTCGTGGAGTAAATTCAAGGGAAACAGTTACAAGCTCGGCTTTAACGAAGGATGCGAAGTACGTACACGTAAGCAAAGTTACGCGATTTTTTTTATAACACGTTAAAGATTCGCGAAAAACTTGGGTATAATTACTCCGTACTTGGCAGGTTTCCATCGAAAGATAAACACACTTTTCCTATCTAACTCTCGCTTATTTATAGCGAAGCTGTTTGGTAAAATTTAAATAACTTCGATTTTCGTAAGCCGCTGTTATATACCTGATAAAAACCGAACACGTGACTTACATCCGATCACGTGAAACGGATCGCAACACTTTCCTCCAAACGAAATCGATGACGGTTTATAGCTCTCAGTATGACGTGACTCATCGCGATCCTTCGCAAACTGTTGACTCAAAACTCGGGATATCTCTTTACGTTGTATGACGAACTTGTCAAAAGATTATTTAAACATCTGCCGTATGTAATTTTCTTCCCAAATCATGTTTTAGTTTCCGTGCGCGAGTGCTAACTCTTTCGGAATATGCGACATGGTCTCGTGCGTTAGCACCAAACGGGTGAGTGCGCGCTTTCAGATAGTTTTTTTTTTTTTCGGGAAATATCCCTACGCGTTTGGGGAAATTCTTTTCATTTTCGTTTACGTTTCTAGGAAATTCCTCAAGCTTCTTCCTTCGTCAATCCTAGAAAGGTAGGACTTCTGAAAAGGTTAACAGGAAAAGGGTGGATATATTCCGGTTGCTGGAAGGAACGATACTGCGTTTTAGATTCTACTAAATTATACTTTTATGATAATCAGGTGAGATTTTTATGATGTAGATGACATGGATAATTTTATTCTTAGTGTTCTTGATAATTATTTAATGATGCTGCAGTTATGTTTAAATTATGACTTACCTTTAGGATAGTCAAGGAAGAGAGAAGACTGCTGGTGTCATTAGTTTGGACTATTATGACTTGTGTGAAGAAGGAAATGCCAAAGACCATAGACGTGCCTCTAATGTCTTTGCAATTGGCACTTCCGTCAGAGGCTTCTTCGATGTGAGTAAAATGTTATAAAATGATTGTATACATTCTACCATAAATTAATGGTAAAAATTTTCTATTTTAGAATAGGCACATGTTCAGTGCCGATACACTGGAAGAGTGCAAAGAATGGATCCGGGAAATTAATAATGCCATCGAAGAGGCGAGAGGAAACAGGAGCAGGGCCGGAAGATTAAAGACAAATCATCAGAAAAATGCTGAATTCAAGGATGAAAATTTGGTGAGTAATTAAAATAATCATTTCTCGAAGTTGTGGTGTTAAATTTCTTTTTATTTCAGCCAAACGAGGGTGGTCGGAATCATAATGAAATTGATGTTCCAGCTTCCGATCTATTATATAATGTAACAAAAGAGAGATCAAAAGGACCAACAGGGAGACGTTTACCACAACGTAAATCAATGATGAATACTGTAAGTATTTATTATTATAAACTATAAGACTTCATTACATATTATTTAAATTTAATTTAAATATACAGACAAAAACAGTAGAAAAGGATGTTCCCCAAAGATCTACTAGTCTGTCTGCATTAGACGAAATAGCCGAAGATCAAGAAAAGTAAATATTACTTCATATTTAAGAAAAGTATTAGATATATTGTGACTAATTAGATTGAATTTATGTTATAGTCGATATAGTAATTCTGACGACTCGGCGAATGATAGAGAAACTGTACCACTAGTTGTGCCTGAAGTCAAACTGCATAAAACAGAACAGAATGCCTTCTTGCAAGAATTAGAAATGAGAGTAGGTGTCAATAAACGTCATTCATCTAAAGCTATTGTTTCTCCCAACGAAACAGAATCTGATGACAAACTATTAACGATTAAAAATTCTGTAGAAGTGATGCGATCTAGAATGACTCTATTGGGGACACACGTTGAACACGTGGAAAGAAATGTCTCTAATGTACAGAAAGACCTGAATAAAGTACAACAACAGTTAGCCTCCAACGAGGCTAAAAGTGATAAAGTATGTGATCAGACATCTGCAATGGAAAAACGTTTAAATTCTGCATTAGAGGTAATAAATTTTGAATCAAATTTAGTAAAATATCACATAAGATACACTAATTCAGATATTCATTGTTATTTTTTAAACTGTTAACTCCTCTTAAATAATTATTCCCGAGTAATTTTGCATCTGTGCCAAATACCAAACTAAATTTATTGAATACTCAAAAAATAAATATTATTATTATTTAACATCACGTCTTTCTGCAAATAATTTTTTTTAAACACAATAATCAGATGTTTTTCTCTTTAAATTTAAACAAGAAATATTTATAGTTTGAATTCTGTACACAGTATATTGCCAACTTTTATTTCTTCTTTGCATTGAAAAAATTAATCAGAATTATTAATTTTCGCATTTAAAGGAAAAAACATTTCATCACGTTGTTGTAATATTTATATCTGAAAATAGGATTAATGTGCAAAAGATTCTTGGAATAAACTTAAAACAATTTTGTAATAATAATAAATTTTTCAAGTTTTGAAACTGTAAATACTATGTTGGCGTAAACAAACTTATTCTATTTGTAGGTTTTCTTGAATGTTTAATTAAAATTCTAAAAACAAAATTAACAACATATTTTGATAATAAAATTAAATATGTTTACAGTAAATATCAAACATAATACATTTATTAAATCAACTATATTAAAAATTCATAATTTTACTATTTTATATATATAACATCTTGCTTTGATTTATTGATTAAATTTATCGTAGATTGAGATCTCAAACTGAATATTTTCTGATGAATTAAATTTTTTTCTATTTTTTTAAACAGGAAATGCATATTATGTGTAAGAATGCACAACAAGCATTGCAAGAAGCACAAGATACAAGAAACGAGTGCTATAGTTTGAAGGAAGAAGTCAAAGAAATGTTACTCAATATCAAGGATAAAAATGATAAAGCTATTATGGAATTAATAGAAACAATTTAAATTTTTATTTTTTTTGTAAAGTGATTGTCTATGATAATAAAAATACATAGTTTATAAAATTGTGATGTTATTTATGAAAAAATTCAAACTAACAGTCTGAATTAAATAAATTTTATTTTATTTAGGCCATATAATAAAAATTACCATATGGAATCTGATAAAAACATTATAGGAGTTATAGTTTAATAGGATCAATTGCGTAATGCACAGAATTGTTGAAATACAGTTTGAATGTGAGGATCGATGTCGCTGGTGAAAAGTAAAGACTCTAAAGTATTCACATATTTAAAAACTTGTTCGTGATGCTGAAATGAAAGTATGGCAGATGTAATATAAGTATCATAAAATTTGGATATGTTTTGTTTGGAATAATACTTACATAAAAGAATACTTGCTGTAACCTTCCTATAGTCAAATGAAACCAATGATCATTACATTTGGTGCCATCAGATTCGCAGCGCAAAATATGTTCTGTTAATATCATGATAAAACGTTGAAATATTATTAAAAAGAGATTCTTTTGATCACTCTGGGCAGCTTCTAGCCTTTCTTCCATTCTTTCTATCATTTCGGCTGTAGGTTGATCTTTGCTGTTATTACTTTTATCATCTATATCCATTTCCTCTTCCTGATAATTACATTAACAATAAATAAATATTTATCATTATTTAAGTGTTTAACCGAAAATTAATTAATATAAATTCACCTTTTGTAACTTTATTCTTGCATCTTCTAATTCATTTTGCAATTTCTGTACATGTTTGATCATTTTTCTTATTGTCAAATGTAAAATTTCCCATACATAAGAGCTAATAATATAAAAGCAATAATTAAAATTGTTATTTTTAAAAATAAAATTGATTTAAATGTTTTGAAAACATAATAGAATAATAATATTATTTTCATATTTTTTAATCTTTGTGAAAACTATATAAACAAACACACTTAATGCATATCTGCCTATAAATATATAAAAAAAAAATTATACATAGTTTGAAGATAGAATTTCCTGGATTATCAAAACTGTGCAAAACAAGACTAGAAGCCAATTAATTCATATTTCTTTTATATTTGAGAATGGGGATTGTTGAAGACAAATAGATGGACATATTGAAAATAATGCACAGGTCAAAATAAACAAAGCACTATGTAGCAGAAATACATTTATTTATATTCAATTTGAAACGTTTTCGACCATGTTTTGGTCATCATCAGCGAAAATTACTAAAATGAACTTACATAGAATTATTTAATATTTCTATGTAAGTTCGTTTTAGTAATTTTCACTGATGATGACCAAAAAATGGTCAGAAATGTTTCAAATTAAATATAAAGTGTTTTGTTTATTTTCTCCTATTTATATTGAAGATAGCAGTTATATATGTCTTATTAATGCACAGGTCATTTTCTAAACACAAACTTTTTATACACAATCATTTTACTGTTTTCAAATGTTTAAAAATCCAAAAATTTTAGAAGAATTATATCACAATTTCAAAAATTATAGTAGTAAAATCATCTAATAGAAACTATTCTGTAAATCTATATACATATTAAATGAAAATACAATATTTCAAGATGGCTGAACTTTTGACTAAATCCTTGCATTATAAACAAACAAAGGAACATAAATATGTTATATATGAATTCAAAACCCAAAGAGTAAATTTTGAATTATGAACTTTTGAACTTAACAAATTCCTGAAGTTAGTTCGAGTATAGACAATGACTTCAGATATCAAAAAAACGTGGGGCTCAAAACAGTATAACTATTTTTTAACAGTATTCCCAATATATATTTCCTAGAGACACTAATAATTATTTGAATTCTGACAAATTTAAATCTACATAAGAAATTTATAAACAATTTTTTCTAGTTTGTTAAAGCAAATTTTTTATATTATCATTTATCATAGAAAATCTAAATTGCCTTATATAAAAATTATATACAGGTAGTTCCCACCTTTTTTAAGTGAGGTCACTAAGAAAGAACTGGTAACTAAAAATTAATTTCCCATAGATAATATTAAAATCAGGAGTTCCATTCTCAGAAATGCAATGTGACCACCAGGGCTGCCGAGAGGGAGTGACATTCATGACTTTTGTCACAGGCCCGGCATCGAAAAGGGCCTGACCTGTCATATAATGTATCTGATAGTTTGCAGCCCGCCATTAGAGTGCACTACCCAAACAAGCATCCAAAGCAGTCATGCCAAAATAAACTATTTTATTTATAATATAGCGTGTAATATATCGAATTTTGAATTTATTGTACACTTTTTTCAAATAAATATTTAATTTTTACATATGACTTTTTTATTAAACAAAAGTGATGCCCTTTTTTAAGTATGGCCTGGACTTGGCATGGGCCCAAAAGTTTCTCTTGGCGGCCCTGTTGACCACAATAAAATTATGCAAAGATCAACAAAATCAATAATATATGATTAAATTTATCTAAATAAATGAAGATATAGCCTTAATTTGAAGGATATATTTATTAAATTCAATAATTTATTATAGTTTGCTTATGTCATATTAATATGGTGGTACCTCTGTATACGTCCGTTTTGAAATAAGTCCAACTTAGTATACATCCTATTTGGATGCAAAAAATTTTGCTTGGTGTATGACTTTTGTTTGGAATAATAGACTTGGCATGGGCCCAAAAGTTTCTCTTGGTGGCCCTGTTGACCACAATAAAATTATGCAAAGATCAACAAAATCAATAATATATGATTAAATTTATCTAAATAAATGAAGATATAGCCTTAATTTGAAGGATATATTTATTAAATTCAATAATTTATTATAGTTTGCTTATGTCATATTAATATGGTGGTACCTCTGTATACGTCCGTTTTGAAATAAGTCCAACTTAGTATACATCCTATTTGGATGCAAAAAATTTTGCTTGGTGTATGACTTTTGTTTGGAATATGACCTACTCGTATGCTTGAATTTGTATGAGTCTGTTATGTGTTATCTTAAAAAACATTCCTTATATAAAAATTATAACAAGTCGTAATAGCATTGTCTGTAATGACTAGATAATGTGTATTTCAGAAACATCCTAAGAAGGCAGAAGCTAAGTTTTTTGGACAGATTTTTAGTAAAAGTCAAACCTGATGAGCCCCAACAAGGTCCAAGTAGGGAAAAGAGACAGAAAATAGAAAGAAAAAACACCAGAATTTCAGATTCCTAAAGTTTTATTGGAAGCAGACTCTCTTTCCAAACAATAACATCTCGTCCTCCTCCCTTCTCAACTCCATCCTAGTAGGCACTCAATTCTTCTCAGCAAGATAGTGAGAAATACTTTCATTTATTTCATCTACTGTAATTGCTTTTGTATTATGTATTTTAGAGTTAAGGGTAGTGAGATTATACTTTCATTTATTTCGTCTACTGTAATTGCTTTTGTATTATGTATTTTAGTGTTAAGCAATGTTTAAATTATTTTATACAACCTCATCAATGTATAATATGCCAACAACAATAAGTTTTTTTTCCATGGGAACAGATTAATCATTTTTCCCTTTATTTCTTATGGGAAAACTTCATTTCGTATACGTCCTGTTTGGTATAAGTCCAAGGATCTGTAACGGATTAAAGACATATACCGTGGTACCACTGTACTAAGGAATTTTTATTCATTATTACTGGCCGATAAGTAGATAATAACTCATCTGCATTAAAGCTAATATACTGTGGTACCACTGTACTAAAGAATTTTTATTCATTATTACTGGCCGATAAGTAGATAATAACTCATCTGCATTAAAGCTTGTGAACGGATTAATCATTTTTCCTTTATTTCTTATGGAAAAAATTCGTTTGGTATACGTCCTGTTTGGTATAAGTCCAAGGATCTGGAACGGATTAAAGACATATACCGTGGTACCACTGTACTAAAGAATTTTTATTCATTATTACTGGCCGATAAGTAGATAATAACTCATCTGCATTAAAGCTCATCTTAGGGTAATTTGGGTATATAAGATATTTACATAATATGCTGATAAAATTAGAGGATATACTACCTCTACTTCTCAAATGCCATTTTGAATTTTCTGATTTCAAACCAGATAATGGAGTTTGTTACAAAACCAACTGCCTTTTTATAAATATTTAGAATTTATCTACTGCAATTAGTTTTCATATTTTTGATTTTTTGATATTTCATATCTGAAAGAAAGTTTTAAATTTGGGAACTCAAACTGAGAACTACCTGTAAATATACAGTACAAATTGATCTGTTTAATAATCTTTTCTAAGAAAATATAGCAATCATCAAAATTTTAGCTGAGTTGAATATGTTTCATAAATATTACATTCCATGATGGACACTGAATTATAATTATTGTAGAGTGATAACACGAGATGAAAATTAATGAAAAAAAATTGATTTAAGCTTAAATTTTATGTTATATTGTACTTACTTTGGGAATTCATGCATCATTTCTTTAGAAAATATCCAATTAGCTACAGCAGAACATTCTACAATTTGAGTTTTTAAGAACTTGTCAACTAAAACACACATCACCTATGTTAATTTAGGGATAAATGTATTTAAATTTATGAATTATGATAAATATTAACAGGTATACACATTATAACTATATATTAAAAAATTAAGAAAAATAATGAATAACCTGTCTATGATTATGCCATATCTCATACATGCTTCTTAATATACATATCTGTGCTTCTTCTGAAGTAGCTAAAGTCTTGAACACATAGTGGAATCTAAAACAACCATTACAAAATAATTGTGTTAATTTTTTCATTTTTAATATAATTATATATAAATATAATAATGCTTACTTTGCTATAGCAGCAAATGAATGCGAAAAGGATTTACTTGCAATATTTAATAAGGTTTGAACAAATACATCTATCTTCAATGGATTATGAGTTGGTTCCACTACAAAAAAACATCAATTAATTTCACGGAAAAGCATTTTTTAAAAAAAATTCAAATAGAAGAAAATATACCATCTTCTTCTTGTAATGGATTTGGCAAATCCTTAATAACAGCAAGTGCCTCTTCTGGTGTACATTTTTCTTTGATTGCAGATGCTAACTGATGTGCAATAACAGTACCAGGCAAAGAACCTAAATGTTCATAAGAATCCTAGCTTCAATCATTTGAATTACCAAGTTTGACAAGTGTATTATTCCCTTGTATATAATATTCCTAGATATTTTGTTATAACATTTACAACAACAAGCATTTTCAAAGATTAAATTGCACAATAATTTATTTGATAAGTAATTTTAATTTCAAGATAACAACAAATGTGAAAGTTCAACTGGAAATAAAGTTTAATATATAAAACACATTAAATTATTTGTAAAGCATAGCATATACAACAGACACTGTTCCATTGTTTCCTACGATATAAAATTCATTAGGATGATAGGATCATAATATATTAATTGTCTCCCCAGTGTCATTATTTTCATTGCTAAAGTGCCAAAATCAATAACAATTATTCCATTTAAGCAAGATTTGTTAATATATCATCACAGCATCCCCAGAAGCAAATATAAAAGCATCAATAAATAGAAACTATGTCAGAGATTACCACTTTTCATAAATTGATAGCATATTTATAAACATGGAAAAAAATGCAAAAAAAAAAACATGTTCATCCACAAAATACTTATCCACAAACATTCAACAGACACACAAAAAGCTTTATACTTTCAATCAGGAAAAAAAGATTATTAACCCATCCCGTAACAATATTTTATTTGTATATTATTTATGTACAGTGGTCCCTAGTTATAATGCGGGTTTGAGGGGTAGTAATCCAAACCTGCGTTATAAGACAACCACACTATAACCAACGGCTTCTCTTATTTTTAATTTAGTGATTCTAAATTAGAGAATAAGAGAAAGCCGTCCAATTTATCCAAGAAGGTTCGTAATCTTTCTTTTTCTGCAATCCATTCTCATATTGTAACAAATGGACATCGATTATGCAATGTATTATATTTTTCTCAGAATCTCTTTCAAACAAATGGAGAGCAGGAAAGACCTGCGGTATATTCAAATCCGCGATATAAATGAGAGCGTTATATCCAGGGAGCACTGTATTTATTTATATTAAGATTATACTTTCATTGCAAAACTTAATTATTATTATTATTTTACACAGAAAAAAAATAAATCTCATAAAACTTCTTTTTATGAATTTTTACAAATTAGGATGACACAATTAGGGATGCAATAAATATATTAATTCTTCACAAGTATCACTACCTTAATACAGATACTTCAATATTTTTATACTCAATACATTTATTTTGATATTTTTTGAGTATCCAAAGAAATTTAATATTTGATAAAGAATTTTCTGAACTGCATATGAAACAGATATCTTTTATTTAATCAATTTAATAGAAATGCTAATATTGGCATATATATATATATTCAAAATATCAAAAGGAGTGACTATTCATGCTAAACCATTTTGATCCTCCAATTTAATTTTACATTTCTATCTATAATTTTTCAAACCATTGTTACAGACAGCTATGTGAAAAATTTGCAGCATGTGGAAATTTTAATAATAGTGGAGAATTTTTAGAGGAATTTTAATATGCAAGTTAGTCATATTTATGTTTTTTAATAAAAGTATCATCTAACAATAGTTCTAAGACAAGTTTACATTGTATACAGGAAACATTTACTTTTTTCTAGACCTTTCTCTCTTTGGGGAATCAAGTTCAGCTCCAATTCCCAAAAAAATTTAGGGCTTTCAATTTTTTTATTAAAAATATATGAATATGTATAATTGTACATAAACCAACCTCAAGGGAATTTTAATCCAAATAATCCTAATTAATCTTGCCATATTTAATCCCTTGATTCTATAACGGAATTTTAATAATTTGATTAATTTAAACTAATTTTTAGCACCATCTCGTAATTAGAATATTTAATGAATTTAAACTAATTTTAGCACCATCTCGTAATTAGAATAATTATTATTTTATTAATCAATGATGTGGTGCCATCCATTAATTAATAATTAAACTAGAATTTTTAACTAATTTATCTGAGTGATGTGCCATCTATTAATTAACAATTAAACTAAACCAATTAATCTGAAGAAAATATCCACCTCGACCCGGGATCGAACCGGGGACCTTTGGGCTAACATCCCAATGTCATACTGCTAGACCACAGAGGCCAACGAGTAGATTAATTATCCAGACAGTTATATTAATTTAGAAGTAATTTTTGATTATCATTATCGGACTTTGCTTATTTTGTTAAATCAATGAGTGGTGCCATCTATTAATTAATAATTAAACTAGAATTTTAACCAATTAATCTGAAGAAAATATCCACCTCGACCCGGGATCGAACCGGGGACCTTTGGGCTAACATCCCAATGTCATACTGCTAGACCACAGAGGCCAACGAGTAGATTAATTATCCAGACAGTTATATTAATTTAGAAGTAATTTTTGATTATCAAGCCAACGAGTAGATTAATTCTCCAGACAGTTATATTAATTTAGAAGTAATTTTTGATTATCGTTATTGGACTTTGCCGATAGATCTACTCCTGACCGGGCTAAATCTAGCCATAGGCCCTCAATGACACTAGCCAGGCAATTTTTTTCTTCAGATTAATTAGTTAAAATTCTAGTTTAATTATTAATTAATACATGGCGCCATTCATTGATTTAATAAAATAATAAATATTCTAATTACGAGATGGCACTAGCACCACACATTGATTTAATAAAATAATAAATATTCTAATTACGAGATGGCGCTAAAATTAGTCTAAATTCGTTCAAATCATTAAAATTACTGTTAAAGTTTCAAGGGATATAATTTGGTTCAATTTATTAAAATTCCATTAAGAATCAAGGGATTAAATATGGCAAGGTTAATTAGGATAATTGTACATAGTTTAATATTTGTATAGGCACTTAAATATCAGATATGCACAAATTCAATTGAAAATATATGAAACACGTGTTACGTCCTCTTTGAACTATTAGCAAATCCTATGGTAGAGGCAGTATTGACCATATTTATTCCTAAAAAGATATCTATTTCTTCTCAATTCTATTATCATATTAATATATGTACATTTGTATAAATTAAATTTGGTATAGTACAGGTATCCCACCTATAACATGGTTTCACTCTAACACGATTTAAAAATTGTAGAAACCCTCATATAACACAGTACTTCTACAACACAGTATTTCCTTAAGACATTTAGAAAATTACATTTACTCTCCTACAACACAAAATATTTTCATTAATTTTTGTAAATCTATATTAGGATTTGAAATTGAATTAATTGGTGACAACTGAATATTTTGTGTTCCAAATGTTCAGTTCTTGGATAACAAATAAGTTTTATTCTTCGATAGAGGTATGTGAAAGAGAAGAAAAATTTTTTTATTCATAAATTTTTTTGGGTATATGTTTAGAAATGACTGTTTTCTAGTGGATTGTAGCGGGTTAGATTACAAATTTTGTAAAGAAAGCAAAAGATATATAAACTTTAAATGCACAAATAAGTTCAGAAAGTGAAGTTGTTATTATTAAAGAAAAAACGTTCTTGTTTTAATTGAACAGCGATAAGGAAGATAAAATTATTAAATGAATGGTATATAGGCTGTATACTTTTTTCTTTCCTTTTGTTTTACATATATTGTTGTTTTAGGTTCTTACATATAAATTTTTTCTTTCTTTATGTTTCATATTATTAATATTCTTAATAGAAATTATATTTCTTATATGGAATTAAAGAAAGTTATTTGTTTTTAATTGGTTTTGGAATGTAACTTCCTTTTTGTATTGGCTCTGGGTTTCATATAAAACAGTTTCACACAACACAGCACTTTTCAGGAACCTATCTACCATATTAAAGGAGGGATACCTGTATATTAATACTGAACTGCACTTTATACATAATTTCTATGTTTAATAATTCATTTATTTCCATTCCTTCATATAATTAACTATTATTTTATATTTCAGATAATACAATGGATTTAAGTGTCAATTTTATAAGATTTGTAATTTTGGATAATAAAATCAGGCAACTCTGGTATATTGACATAATACAATATGCATAAATAGAGGTTTTGCATATTGCACTTTAATAGATTTCCACTGGCAGCACCCACTTGTAGAGCCCATTACAGACTGGCCAACACTTATGATGGGATTCATTGGGCTGGACCCGAACCTGGACCCTCCCGAAAAATTGGAGGTTTACGGCCCGGATTTGAATTGGATAACAAAAATAACTTAATGGGACAGTCTTAATGAATTACTCCCGAAAAATTGGAGGTATACGGCCCGGATTTGAATTGGATAACAAAAATAACTTAATGGGACAGTCTTAATGAATTAGTATCCTCAGATCCTCTGCTTTAAAATGAATCTACTTAATATATTATAATTTGCATAATATACAGAATTTTTAATAAATAAATTTCTACTAAATTATTTTCAATCAATTGCAAAAGCTAATAAAATTTTGAACATTTCTGATGTTTCATAAAATTATTTTTTTAAGTAATGATTATTTTATTGGTTTATTATTATTTTAGGTGAAAATAAATCAATTATAGTTTTAATCAGTATTTTTTTATTCATTCATTTAGAAATACTTGTTTTTAAATTTTTGATATCGATACTATAAGTACTAATATTTTCCAGACCAGTATTGAATAGTGTCAATTCTTCATAAAAATGTATCAAATAACAACAAAAATTGATATTTTTCATATATTTTGCATCCCTACTTATAAGTTCCAAGATAGTGCCCCCACAACATCTTCCATACAAATATAGTAGTTTTGAGATCCCAATTATGAGGAAGAATCACTGAATTACAGAAGTTGATACCATGGAAATCACAAGGATACCTATCTGATACCACCATTCATTTTTCCACATAATTCCCCCTACAATTGCACACTTGTCCCAGTGTTATATGAGTCCCTGGAATCCTGCAGTGTAGAACTCTTTCGGCTGCTGTATAACCACAGGTCACTTCCTGTTTAATCTCTGCATCGTTGCCAAAATTTTGGCCCATCAAATGTGTTTTCAGTAGATCAAACAGGTGGAAGTCACTGGGTAGAAGGTGTGGACTTGCAGGATTGATTTCCAGCTCTTCCACCACACTTTCTCCATCTCTGCCATCATCAGTTGATAATACAATAGGTTTAATGAAAATTATATAAAATTTGTAAGTTTTGGATATTTAAATCAGGTAACTCTAGTATATTAATATAATGCAATAAGCATAAATAGTGAAGTCAAATAACAATTAGGTTATTTTTGTAATGGAAGTTCAAATAGGATAGAGTCTAAATGAATTTCATTTTCCTCTGTACCTGTATCTTTCAAAATTAAATTACTATACTGTATTTTATTATTGGAGCAATTTTGCACTGTCACGATAAAGTTTTCATTTGTGAATTTCCTTGGGCTGTATGCAGTCTGGCATTATCATGATGGAGCAAGATGTCACAGGACAGCAGGGCCAGACATTTCTGGTGAATTGCATCACAGAGTTTGCTGAACACTTCACAGTACAAGATGGCATTGAAACTGGCACCCCTTGGTTGAAAATGGGCCAACATAACCCCCTCTGTATCCCAAAAAACAGTCAACATGACTTTACAAATGCTGCAAGGACAGGGCCATGCATGTCAATTTTTGTTTCTCCCACTTTCCTTTTCTTTTTTGTTTTGGCATCCAATGTGCACATACTTTAAAGAATTTCAGATTGTGCATGATGCTGTAGGCCAAACAGTGCAAGCATCCTATTTCACTTGTCACTGTCAATGGTGATTCTGTTGTCAGTGCGAAACATCTCAACATGCTCCACAGTTGCAGCAGTTACAATCTCCAAAGGAAGCCTAGTTGATCTTCATTAATAACTTTCATGCACCCAATTTTGCACTGTCACAATAATGTATGCTGCTCATACACAGAAACAAGTTCTTTGTGAATATCCTTTGCCGCAAGTTCTTTCTCATATAAAAACTGCATAACAGACCACTGCTCTTTCATCATACACTCTTCCAGGATTATTATGTTGTTGCACATGTACCACTACCTGCATCTACTACAAGAGAATTTAAATGATTCCCTCCTATAGCTCAAGAGTTGCCCTTTTATATGGTACAATCAGCACATTCTTACCCAATGATGTCAAGTTCCCATTTGCATTTATAATTTATTGACTCACCCTCATAATTATGCATACTGGTGTAACCCTATATAGCAATAACTATTAATGAATATTTTAATCAATTTAATCATAGATATTAACAAACCTGATCCTTCCATTCCATATTTATATTCTGGTGTTGGCTTACAAGGTCGCAAGTTTACAAAAGTTTCTGGTGTAAATTCGACTAAGCATTGGTGATAAGATAATCTGTCAAATTATCATCAATAATTATTAGAACATATCTGTAATCATTACTTTATATAAAATCAATTTTAATTAAATATATAACTGACCTCAAACACTTCTGTAATGTCTCAGTTATAAATTTTACTTTTGGTGAAAGAGGATCTAAAGTTAAACAATCACTCCAGTCATCCCAACTCCAACGAAACTGAAAATTGCTCAAATGATAGGCAAACCAACTTGCAAACCTATGAATTTAAAATAATTTAGTTTTTCTCAAAAAATATAATAAGATAATTAAATTTTGATTAAAATAATTTCTTACCTGTCTATACAATCGATATTCATTGTATCTAACCTTTCATATAAAATTTCAACAGCTTGTGCCAAATAAATATAATTAAGAAAAAAATTTATTTTTATTCAAATAAAAAAATATTTAAAAAATGAAAAGAAAGGATACAACTTGTGGCATTGTACTAGGTTGTAATTTACATAATTCTAACAAAAGTGAACCCATACACACTTCTAAATATGGAGAAACAGGCAATTTGAAGAGATTTGAAAATATTACCTAATAAATATATGTCCATTAGAATTAAACATAATATTATTAATATAATAATTAAAATTATATAATTAAATAAAAATTTTAACATTACTTCAACAATCATATATTCTAAGGGAATTTTGTGTTTTCCAGGGAAACTCAGAAGCTGTGCAGCACTTGAAAATAAAATGATGATAATAATAAAGTCATGCTTTCATTTATTATAAAGTAGTCAATTAATGAAAAATAACTGTAAACTAGTAATTCAAAAAATAGCTGAAGATTACAAAAATAAAAAATTTTATTTGATTAAAGTTTTCTTTAGGGCCATCATCAGCTCTAGATTGATGGCTCCAAAAGAGAGTTGAAAACATATATTTTTCACATTTCTCTGCATTCTGCTTTTGTACAGTTGTACAAAACAGAAATGTGATAAATATATAGACAGGAATCCCCCAACTTATATCATTTCAAGTTACATTGTTTACACTTACATAGTTTTCCAAATCAAATTTATTAATCAAAGTGAGAAAATTTATCTTTATATTCTATTATACCGCTCTTATGTTGTCAATAGCTTGATATTTAAATTGCAAATAATTTACATCTCACATATAAGCTGTGCTGTTTAGAGGATTTGTATTCTAGATTGATAAACAATCTATGTTGCCTCCAAAGAATCATGTTTTTTTGGATGAAATAGATTCAGTTCATTAATCTAGGATTCGAATTTGATTCTGGATCATCTGGTTGCAAAGTCAAATCCTATCCTACTGATTCATAGTGAAGAATGAGTCATCTGCATGGAAGTATGTTGCACTTCATGCTGGAGGATTTGGCATCAATTCTGGGTCATATAAAAGTCAACCCCAGTTTGCAAAGCTCCCATATACAAGACCCCGAATTTACAAGCAAATATAATTCATACAGAAAAATCAATTTATGAACTTTACTTCACTTTTACAAGAAATTTATAACAAGTGAATGTTTGAAAAGTTGATTAAAGCATGCCTTGTTAATATAAAGGAATATAAATGTTGATATCTCAATAAAGATATTAATATATTACATCTTATATTACTATAATTTTATTATTACTATAAATGTTAATCATCTGTCCTGTTTTACATCACCTGGAACCTTCATTTATAAATATATTTCAAACAGTAAACAGATGTGATTCCAAATCCTTAGACTTAAAACAAATAAAGATAAAATCTCTTGCTTTAACTGTCTATAATAATTTAAAAAAGCACTTCTAGCAAGGTATAAGCAGATTTTTAATCACTTAAAATGTTTTCAGACTTGATTAAAGTCCATCATCAGTACAACGTTTCCTATCTAAATCGGTTTTTAGAACGATTTAGATAGGAAACGTACTGATGATGGACTTTAATCAGGTCCGAAAACGTTTTAAGTGATTAAAAGTCTGCTTATACCTTGCTAGAAGTGCTTTTTTAAATTATTAAAACAAATAGTATATTCACTCAACTAATCTGGCCAATCCCCTGGTGGGATTGGCTGTGACATAATAGATGAATTAATAAGCTTAGAGTCAAACCCAATCATAAAAAAATTTAATGTGTAGAATTTAGATTTAAACCTGAATTTTCCATGTTTTAAGCCAATGTTATATCATGCATGATCTCCAGAATTTTTCAAGATAATCTGGGCTAGTTCATTGAATCCTATTTTTCATTTAATAGTCAACCTTATTACAGATATACACAATTCATGGTTAATCAACCACCAATTAGTTATACTAATAGGAAAGCAACATAAACAAGAAGCAGTGATCTCAATGTAAGTGGAGGCTGCTTATGACAGGTATGGATAAAAGTTCTTGACAAAACAATGAAGTGCATCTGAAAGAAAGTTTCTCTTTTTCGGTACTGAAATTCAGGACTCAAAATGTTAATCCAAAAGTTGATTCTGTTGCCTAGTCAATAAAGAAATCCCAAAGTCAGGGCAACAAACTTGATTTAGAAGTTGATTCTAACGATGTTTTCAAACCGCTGTACTTCCATGAGGAGGAGCTCAAATTCAATGATTTTATTGAAAATCAAAAATAAATTTGCTTGAAATATCTGTTTTAACCTAAGCAAGTAGAGTTCAGATCATCATAATTTGAAAATTAAAGGGGGTTGGACTCATTGACGCAGCATCAAGATTCTTTCGAATACTGACTTAAATGAAAAATATAAAGGGATAAAATAAATGCTTGCTTCTTTTTAGAAGATTTTAAGAGAGAGAAGAGGTATTTATCTCACAAGATTCAGCATTTGTTCTCCTTAAGCAATGACCAAAGACTTGTTTATTGCAATTTCTATTATTAGATATTAGCAATTATCCAGATATCCTTGCTAGAGAATGCCTTTTTCTCCTTAAATTGTCATTTGTTTATCAAGTTTCATATTTTTGTAAATCTTTCATAAGTACAGAATAAGAATATCTATTTTCTTGTTCAAAATTTTGGCCTGGAACCAATTATTCCATTTTAACATTACATTTACGGGTAAATCAGTCTTGATTTATATCATCTCGAATAATGTCACTGGTCTCGATCTGACTTATGATGTAACTTCAGGGGGATTCCTGTAACAGAAACTATCATTATTTACATTTTTCTGTTTGTAAAATTTAAGCATTTAATTATTCATATATTTTAATTTTTAACCATAAATACTTATATATATATGTATGATATATTTATCATAAACTCCATTCTATAAATAGTCCTTAAAATGATCATAAATATATGAATAAATGATTAACTATGTATTATATTTTCATATTCAACTTTTTCACTTAAATTTAAATTAGTATAAAATCACTGATTTTATGAACTCTTTTTAAAAAGTATGAAAATACATTTTCAATAAAGCAAATTTTTCATTTAATGTTAGATTTAACAATAATAGTAGTAGAAAAAAGGAGATTTTAAACATCTTTGGCACTTCAACCATTCTGTAATCTATTGTGCATCCCTAACAGAATCATCTTTTAAGAAGCTCCATTTTACACACAAAAACAGTATATTCTTCAATAGGACTGTAAAAAGATCTTCTGGTGCAGGAAAATGCAACCCTAGAAGATCATATCTGAACCTTGAAAAGGCTACACATTTACAATGTTAGAATTAATTTTAATAAATTTAAAATTTCATCTTAAATCTGATAAATATATTTGATCATCTTTCTACTGAATGCTTTATTATAATTTTGCTTTAGAGAAAACTTATCAGCAATTTCATAAAATTTATCAAATTTATTATTGGGAAATTAACTTTCTGTGGTTTGTGCCTGAATGCAATCAAACAGTCTATGGAAAATTTATAGCACTATGCAGTAAATGATTAATCTAGCATTTATATTAACAGAAATATATCACCATAAGAAATATGTAAAAATCTTAGGTTATGAAATACTTTAAGAGAAATGTATTCTATATTTGAATGTAAAGCATTGTAGTAATTATAATTTGTTATTTTATAATAAAATGGTATAATAAACAGCAATTAATATACTGAAATTCTTATTCACAAAAAATATATAAAATTAATCACTATTATTAAAATTTATTACAAATGACAGACTTTTGAGAGTAATAACTAATCCAGAAAAATTTATATGAAAACAGATTGCTTAACTGATCATAAGAGAATATTTTCTTATAGATAGTATAAATATTTCTTATATAACAAAATTTATGTAGAATTGCAGTCTTCAGCACAATATTTAACTGGAAATATTTTTTCAGTTCTATACTGAAAAATATTCCCAGATTTCAATACAAAACTGTATTATAATTCTGTTAATACAAAACTGTATTAACAGAAAACAATTTTCTGCTGATAAAATTTATTAAATTTAATGTAATAACATACTATAATATGGTGCTTTTTGAATTCAAAACAACTTAATGCATAAAGTATCCATCACTGTATCTGAAATTTAATTGATTTCCACTAATTCTTAGTATATTCTTCTATGATCTGTAAATAAACTTATGTGATACTTAAATAATTATAATTTATAAAGTTTATTATTAAAATTTTATTGTTCTCTTTTAAAAAAATAAAATATTTATATATTAAAATATTAAAAAATTATTAAATAATTAAAATATTACAATTTAAATTAAAACAATTAATAAATTTTATTATTCCATCTATTAACTTTTTACATAATAATAATTATTTTTAAGAAAGTTGATCAACATTAAAAACAATGCATAATTTGGATCTAATCAGCATACATCAGACTGCAGTTAGATTAATATTTATATTGCAACAATAGTGCAAATTATCACTTTGTATTTTAGTAAGAGAATTTCTGAAAAATTAAATACTGATAATATTTGACAAAAAATTTGGATATAAAAAAGTTCAGTTTTCACAGCAAGAAAAAAAAAAGAATTACAGTCTTCATCTTGTCACAAGGATTGTATTAATCAATGTGCAAACTAAACAATTATTAATTCTTCCTCTCATTATTTATTAGGAATTAGCCAATTAACTAACCTAATTATTCAATAATACTAATAGTAATAATTCTATTTATTGAGTAATTGTTATTATATAAATTAATACTCTCATTATTAAAATATTATATTGATAATAATCTATCTTAATTTAATATTTTATTTTAGTCTAATAATTTCAAGTTTTTTATAAATAAGATAATGTACTAAATTTAATGGGCAATTCATAATGTAAACAATATATATAAACTAAAGAAATAATAAAAATAAATGATACAGAAAAAGAAATATATAGCACTTTACAGAAATGAACTTTAAATGAAAAATTTACAATGCAATATATATAGCAGTTTATGCAAAAATTTATTTTAATTTGATTTAATTGCTTTCTTTAGTGCAATTTAATACAATTCTGAAGGTTGTTATCTGTTATTTTCAATATAATAGACAACAACCTTCAGATTTAATAGATAAAATCTGCTGAATCTAGTTTTTTTTCTTTATGGATTTATACAAAAGTCCATTAAATAACAAAATTATTTAAATGACATTTTGTCAACTTCTATCAAAAATAATTATTGCTAAAGTATAAATTTATATATATATATATATATATTTTCTATAACTTTTTTTATTTTGTAAATTT
>AYEL01067828.1:0-48125 GCA_000484575.1 Olivierus martensii
TATATATATATATATTTTTACTATAAAACTTTGATATATAGATGTTTTAAAACTTTCATTGCCATATTACTTATTAAAAATGTTTTTAACATACAATAATAATCTGAAATATCGAACCAAAAAATTTGTTTCTTATAAAATACTTTCAAGTGTTAACCCATCATCAGTAAACTACAGAACTCACAATTACATTACAATACTAACGAGTTAATACCAAATGTATTTTATAATTATAAGTTTTTGGTTTGATATTTAAGCTTGTTATTGTGCATTTTCCTGAACCAGGATTCTTTTCATTATAAAGATGTTTTACTAATTTTGCTATTTAACACATATTTAGATTCAATAGATGACTATTTCTTCTCATTACTTAATTAAATTGAGGATTTACTGTAATTTAGAAAAAGATATAAGAAAACAAAAAATGAAAAAAAATAGAAAATTTTAACAAATGATTGGAAAATATATATTATGAAGATCATAGAAGATATTAAAAATTTTATCTTCAATTTTTTGAATTAAATTATAATATTTAATTTCCTTTTGTTAATAATATTTTTCTAAAATTAAGTTAAATTAGCATATTAAACACAAAACAATTTTATCTACAGAGTGAGTCATAAGTCTCCATACAAATGGTGAAAGCGGTGATTAATTTCTTTTTCAGGAAGGTGAACCAATTTTAAAAGAGATATCACTAACGAAGGAAGAATGGATTAATATTATTCTGTTGGACAGGAGTGGTACCACCCATCATGTAGCACATACTTTCAATGCAATGCACAGAATGCAGATAACCCATGACACTGTGGCAAAACTTATCAAGAAATTAAAAAGGACAGATTCCATCACCGATGCAAGCAGATCTGGAAGACCAAAGACGGCAACAGTTGGAGGTACGTTTCTTTTGTCAGATTCCTGGCCATTGCTGCTAGCATCTGTGTTGATATACCTTCATCTGTTGCCGTCTTTGGTCTTTCAGATCTGCTTGCAACGGCGACAGAACCTATCCTTTTTAATTTCTTGATAAGTTTTGCCACAATGTCATGGGTTATCTGCATTCTGTGCATTGCATTGAAAGTATGTGCTACATGATGGGTGATACCATTCCCGGCCAACAGAATAATGTCAATCCATTCTTCCTTCATTAGTGGCATCTCTTTTCAATTGGTTCATCTTCATGAAAATGAAAAAGAAATTAGTCACTGCTTTTACCATTTGTATGGAGACTTATGACTCACCCTGTAGATTTAATCCAGAATGGATGTGAGATATTATTTTGCAACATTATACTATACTAATTTATATCATCTATTGAAGCTTTGCAATGATGCATTTTTAATATTAGTTAATAGGTGACAATAACTATTATATTATCTGCATGCATATTTTATTTAAAATCACAGTTATAAGTAAAGGAAAACAAAGACCCTCAAATTTTGTATATGTATTATAGGAAAAATTCTTAGTACATTCATTTATTAATTAAAAAAAGTTCTGAAAAAAGACATTATAAAGAAAAGAGTAAGAAAATGTAGCTTAAAATAATTTCAGATAGAATAAAAAAAATCATATGTAAATTTTGAAAGTTGTGGAACTTTTAATTTTTAAACGGACATATACAGAAGCATTTTAAACTGATATTTTAATACATCATATAATCTAAAGAAAATGTTAGTATTATAAGAATATACTAACATATCTAATCCAACTTTTTGTATATGACCAACTTATTTTATTGCATAAATAACAGAATCTGCAGTATTTTCTTTGATGGTTTCTTTTTAAATCAAATATTAGAGAAAAATATTAAAATTAATAATAAAACAATAATGAAAAACAATATATATAAAAATAAATAATGCCTTATAAAAAATAAAATAATATATAGCAAACTGCAGATTACAATTTATGAAAAATAATGTAAGCAATTTTTTAACTGAAAAATAATTGTATGAAAAAATTTAGTTTAGTTGATTTAATTTGTATCATACAGAATAAAGTTACAAAATATTTAACTACTATATACTATAGGTGCTATCTATTTGTATGATTTTCTATTAAAAATTACTACAGTATCAATTTTGAAAGAAAATAAACATTTTCCTATGCAATAATAATTATCAATAAAAATTTAAGATGCATTTTGCATCACCAAAAATAATGTAAAATGCATTTCAAACAACACAATTTTAATTGCCAATCAAAATTTATATTTAAATATTTTACTCAAACAGATATGTGAATTTTTTAAATTAATTAACATTATAAGAAAATAGATAAGCCATCAGCTAATAAGAACATTTTCATTAATTTTGGAAGCATATTTATCTGATATATATAAATTTAATAATACCTTGCTGTAAATCTTTTAACAATTATTATCTAACTTTTTCAAGATCTATACAATCAATCTGAAAAGAAGGAAAATTACTGAATAATGAGACAGTGAAAAAATTTTAAATTTATATAGAAATTTCAATACAGTATATGTTTGTTTAAATTTTTATATATAGATTTAAAAACAAAGTTTTACAATTGGTAAGTAATGTTATAATCATTTTTTTCTATATAAAACTTTTCAAATGATTATATATCTTTCATGGGGGACAAATAGCTTGGTTTCAAATATAAAAATTTTTTAAATTTCAAATGCTGCCATTTTGAATGGGAGACCTTCAAAATTATTATTTATATATATTAGCTAAAAAGAATATAGGAAATCCCCAAATTATGTAGATCTGCACTTACATAAAGATTCTCTGACTAAAAACAAAACTTTATTAATCTTAGCAGATGGAATTATAAAGCAGTGACACAACCATTTTTCCCCTAATTTCATTATTTATCATATGTACATATGTTCTATGGCTTATTACAGGAGTGTCAAACTGGCGGCCCTCAAAGTGATTTTTTGTGGCCCACAACACTCTTAACTAAAATGCAAATGAGAAGAATAAGTTACGAAGATAGTAGAAAGTAACTGTCACATCATGGCTATGTCAGGTACTGTGATCAATTATGATACGCTATTTTGTTTTAATGAAAGGCAATTTCACAAGTTTTTTTTTGTTTTGATTGGGCGTTGTCTGGCATATACATACAGACGACAGTGATCATTCATATCCATGACACAAATTTGGGGCTATCTTGCAAGGCTTACATCATTTTGTGGGAAACTTTCTTGCCAAAAATAAAACAAACTATTAATGGGAACCCAGATTTTTTAGGATAGCCAAATACAATAAAAAAAATCAAAACAATCCATCTTTAAAAGATTGAATTTATAAAAATTTAAATAAAAAAAATCTTGATTTCTTGATTTTTTAAAAAATACTTACTTTCAATACTAAATAGAAAACTAGAGATCAATAACAAGAAATTAAATTCCATGAAAAATGTGTAATTTAAAGCAACTATGTAGCAATTATATATATTATACTATATTCATTTAATTACACTATTTTTTTAAATTATCTAATTCATATAGCTGCAACCCTTCTCAAAATTTAATTTCCAAAAAATATAAATGTGATGTGGCCCTTGGTAATTTTGCAGGGTTCATAAAATGGCCCTTGAATTGTGAAGATCCAATCTGGATGTAAATAAGAAATAATTAAGTCACAATTAGGTCAAACAAGGGAGAAACAAAAAGAACAAAAACAAGGAGTTCTGTCAAACAACTCCGAAGAAATACAACGACTTTATAGATGGTATTTCGATCAGCCCGCGAACTTCGTCCATGATAACAACAAATTGCTGAGAATGTTTATATCAGGTGGACACCTGTCTTGACGAATGTTTGAGAAATAAACATCCTTGTTCTTAGCCCGGGAATAAGGGTAAATCGCTGAGAATGTTTATATCAGGTGTATGCCAGATAGGCACGAATTGAACACCTGTCTTGACGAATGTTTGAGAAATAAACATCCTTGTTCTTAGCCCGGGAATAAGGGTCAAAAAGGGTCACAGATATTTAAGAGCCAATGCACCCCCGATCGAGGCTTGCTTGTCCTCCAACACTTGTTTCACCATCATCTGAGTTCGCTGGCTCCATGACTGCCATATCAGCTTGTTCCCAAGCACTGGATCTACTTGTGCCACAGTATCCACCATTTCGTCATATTTCACGATCGCCGCTCTTTCCACCATCATCTGAGTTCGCTGGCTCCATGACTGCCACATCAGCTTGTTCCCAAGAACTGGATCTACTTGTGCCACAGTATCCACCATTTCGTCATATTTCACGATCGCCGCTCTGTTACTTCATCCGTCCTGGCCTAGTAGTTTACTGGTGCTACGAAGACTTTTTCGACTTTAGGTCGTCGATCTTTTATTTTTCTCTGAGGATACAAGCCATCTTTCTCATCCACAAGATTTCCCTGTACCTAATAGTTTACTGGTGCTACGAAGACTTTTTTGACTTTAGGTCGTCGATCTTTTATTTTTCTGTGAGGATACAAGCCATCTTTCTCATCCACAAGATTTCCCTGTTCCTGCCTTCTGTGTGTATCTTCAATTTTATAAAAGAACTAAAGATTGTGAAGTAGAGAGACTAAAGACTGTAAATTGTGAACAGTGACAACCTCATCAGCCTCCACCGAATTTGTATCTTCCGGTTGTGTCTCCCGGAGAATTAATACTTTATAATTCAGGTATTTTTGCTCTCTGTATAAAATTTTAATTCACTTGTATAGTGAATGAAATCTCTCATAATAAAGGAAATTGTTCATGTTGAACGTCATCTCTGTTTTATCTGCCAAACCTCATTACCCATCCTTATGCGCATCGCTCACCGCTCTTTAGGCCAACGCCTGTCAAAATTGTCTTCGGGCCTACTGGCTGTACAGAATTAAAATGAGTTTGACATGCCTGGCTTATTACATTAGTTTTAATTAATGAGCCAAGCCAAGCCTGAACAGAGACCTCTCCTGAAAAACTGAAGGTGTGAGACTTGAAATTGAATATGGATCTTCCATGATAGTGGCTGAACACAGACTTCTCCTGAAAAACTGAAGGTGTGAGACTTGAAATTGAATATGGATCTTCCATGATAGTGGACACTTAAGTGCTTATTTTTAATGTCACATCTTTGTGATATAATATTATAGAACATATCCTCTGTAGTACTAAAATACTATATATATAGTATTATTATTATTATTATTATTTAATCAGTATAAATGCTTATTCTTTAATATCATTATTTTTAATGTCACATCTTTGTGATATAATATTATAGAACATACCCTCTGTAGTACTAAAATACTATATATATAGTATTATTATTATTATGTATGTTTTGATTTATATAAGATTTTGCAGAACAATTAATTATATAAGTTGAGGATTGCCTGTATTTAAAATTTAAATGCTTCACATATTTTATTCTTGAAATATTTTATGGACAGCCTAGTAGCTAAACAGATTATAAAAGTACTTATGCAAGATGCTATTATTATAAAATTTATCTAAAAATTCTCTCAATTAACTATAATATCATTTATGCATGATAAACTGTTTCAGAGATAATGATGTTTTAATATTTCAAATGGCAACCATTTATGTTTTTGAATGGCTATCTTCTTGTAACAAGATAACAGCCCCTCCAAAATTTATAGCCATGATCCTTGGATAAAATTGGATAAATAAATATTTGAGATTGAGACAAACAAAATGAGAGTAAAAATAAATGAAAGCAAGACAATATTATGCATATATTATCAAGAGAATCATAATCCAAACATTATAATAAAAAACTTTAATAAATACAGGTAGTCCTTGATTTACAACCACTTGTACTTATGACCGTGATGTCATCAATAAATTTTGTGATTGGTCAATGCAATTTACAAAGAGTTAAAAGTCTTTGACCAATGGTATGATATATAAAAAGCATCCTTTTTATGTGTGGTTTTTGTATTTATATGTTTGTTAAATGTATTACAATAAAGTTGAGTATAATAACAATTATTGGTAGTGAGGAATCTGAAAAAATCTTTCAATTGCTAGTCAAAATATAAATTGGCATAAAAATTCTCATTGTATTTTGAATGCAAAAAAGGATACAAAGTAAACATTTGTATCATTGTTTAATTTGCATCATTTTTTGTATTAGTATTGAGCAATCCATAAATTTCAGGCACTTCTGACTCATGACTGTTCTGACTAACAACAGTGGAATTCACATTGAACCTAATCATAAGTCAAGGACTTATGATTAGGTTCAATGTGAATTCACACTGTTGTGGTTCAATGTGAATTCACACTGTGTGGTTCTGTATTTTAGAATTAAACATACAAGCCAAATAACTATTATTAAATTACTATTTAATTCTAAAATACTCTACTAGGAGTATTCTGTTTAAATCTAACAACAGTGGAATTCACATTGAACCTAATCATAAGTCAAGGACTATCTGTATTTTAGAATTAAACATACAAGCCAAATGACTATTATTAAATTACTATTTAATTCTAAAATACTCTACTAGGAGTATTCTGTTTAAATGTTAATGTTTGAATAAAAAAAATTTCAAATAGATGAGAATATCTAGAAAAAATGAAATTGAAAATAGAAACTTACAGATAAAAAACAAAAAAAAAAGTTGAAGTGACTAATTTTAACAGTTTTCCACAGTAATTTACAGAAATCATTATCATTTATAAAAAATCTATTAAACAATAAATTATTATAAGATTATGAAATAGTAATAATTATTATTTTTCTATTCAAAAAATCTTTAGCAAAATACAAGTGTAGATATTGAATAACTTAAAATTACAGATCTAAAAAACTATTTTATTTTATCTTACCAATGACTAGTTATAATTAAAAATTAACATTATTAGAAATAGATAAAAACAGACTCAAACTTTTGAAAACAAAATACAGTCAAACCCTGATAAGACGCCCCCGTTAAGCCACCACCCTCGCTGACTGCCAAAATATTTGGTGGAACGGATCTTCTCTACATTAGTCAAATAGACAAACCCTGATAAGACGCCTTCTGCCATCTGCCAGTAGAAATACATCTAAACAAATATTCCTTTTGGTATTGTATTTGTCCTCATTAATCCACCAGAGGCATGTAAGGTGACTCACATCCTGAACTTCATCAGTACTGTATATACAATAAGACCCCACTTAACACTGTTTCAATATAATGCGGTTTTTACGAATTCTATATTTTTATTGATTCATTTTGGCGCGGTTTTTCAAACCGTTATACTGACATAAATCCAAAATCGCACAAATTTGTTACTCTTACTCCTATACCATCTGGCAAAAGAGTTTGATATCAGTTCAGTGCAGCACATACGAAATATGCTGCGGTCATAGTTCACATTTATGATCATTCATCAATATCATTTTGCAGTTAAAGTTTACCACTATTACAGAAATTATGGATAAGTTTATACAAATGATCCAAATTTTGATAGAAGTTCAAAGGCAAGATGAAGTGTCATGGATGCGATGTCTTACTGTCGATTGAGTTGATTGATGAACTAAAGAGGAAAAGACAAACGATTTTTTGTTAGACCATTCTTAAAAAAACAACAAAAAGTATCAAATGAGGAAGAACCTTCCTTGTCACAAACAAATTATTTACTAAACAAACCTCAAGGGAATTTAATCCAAATAATCCTAATTAATCTGCCATTTTTAATCCCTTGAATCTTTAAATTAATTCAAATCATTAAAATTCTGTTAAACTAATTTTTAGCGCCATCTCGTAGTTAGAATATTTATTTAATTAATAGATGGCGCCACTCATTGATTTAATAAAATAATATTCTAATTACGAGATGGAGCTAAAAATTAGTTTAACAGAATTTTAATGACTTGAATTAATTTAAAGATTCAAGGGATTAAATATGGCAGATTAATTAGGATTATTCAAATTATTTACTTGAATATTTATGATTTTCATGAATGATTTTTGATTTGCATGAATGATTGATGAATACAAATTGATATTAGCAATAAAAATGTCTATAATTAGTGAAATACAATAGTAATAATACATGTCACAAATAAAAAAAGGTGCATATATTTTTTATTCACTGCCCCGTTTCACCTATTCCCATTATTTACCTGTTAAGATGATCTCATTTAACGCTGTTTCGTTTAGCGCTTGGTTTCTTTGGAATGTGTCCTTCACATTAAATGGGGTCTTACTGTACAGTATTAAAAGCCGTCTGAATTCATTTGTAACCAGCAGGTTGGAGAGATGGAGTTAAAGGTTAATCACATGTCTCTTTACTAGCTAACATTTCACATGATCATTGTAACCCAATGAGGTTGATCAAATAGTATTGATCTTCCATCTTTGATTGTTATCAAGTAATTTATGCCAATTACAATATATAAAATCAATTTCTAATAATCAATACCTATTTTCACGGAATTTATGCAAAAATTTTACAAACAAAAGTTTTCATAAAAATCTATTCAGTCATTCTTGTGTTATAAGTACACATATGGTCTTGGTCATTTCAGATTTATAATATATATAGATAATTTCATATAATTTGTCCAAAAATAACATAAAAACTGAATTAGTATAATTAATAATATAAATGTAAAATACTATATTTTATTAATGTTTCATGAAATTTGAAAAAAACTTTGTTAGACTTATTAAAATTTATATTATATGAATATATTATAAGTTTATTTTAGAACTATTTTTGTAATAACTAATAACAATGTTCAATTAATATTTCAAATTATTCTGTATGTTTTTGTAAAGTGCTGAAGATGGTGAATAGTTGAAAATACTTTGCAAAGTAGTAATAAAAGTATTTAGTAAGTTTACTGCTATAATGTGTTTGTCTTGAAGTTGATAATTCCATATTATTGCATTGGGGAAACATGCAAATCTCTTAACACCAGATATAAAGAACATAAAAAAGCACTAAGCAAATATGAAAATTCCTCAATCTATACTGAGTGCCCACGTTTATATGGACTGGGCATTTTTCTCGAAAACTACTAGGTATACGTGAAAACTGTAAAACATATGTCCTGTTACATTTTCCTTCCAAATTATAATCCGTCATTAAGATTTTTTCTGTGCATCCTCTTGTGCAGTGTGTGTTTCAACTTTGTTTTCTTGAATGGAAGTGTATTATTTTTCTAATGGAATCTGATTTTGCCAATTTTTTTGTGCAATTTTCATGGTAGAAATATATTTTTTTTGGCTGATTATTTTTGGAGATATTTAAGATTTAAAGGAATCATTCAAAAAGGTATAATTTGATGCCCATGTTTCTATGGACCAGGCATTAGTTAAACCCAAGCAAAACCCCTATGGTGTTTATTTTAACTAATTATAAATAACCAAGTTTTTTTTTTTTTTTTGCATAAATTAACAAAATGGTTTATAAAGAAATCGATTTGTTAATTTAAATAAAACAAGCTTTTGTTATACAATCATTAACACTCATTTATAAAGTATTGTTGCACATTATTAATATTACAATTTATTGTATTGTATTGTAATATTATACTGTACAGAATTAAAATTTTCTAATATTTTAAAGTAATATTCTATGATGTTTTTATGCATTTTGCACCGATTTGCACTGAAAATCAAAGTTATAAAAAGAATAGACAAGTTTTAGAAACAAATTTTTATTTTTTGTGAAATTTAAAAATTAAAATTGAAAGGAAATCTAAAATAAATAAAAAATATTTATATATTTTTCAATGGCAAATAAAACTAACTATAATAGAAAAGATTAATTATTTTATAATAAATGTCAGAAATTCCTCTTCTTTAGATAAATTAATTTCTTCTTAATAATTATTCAAAATGTGATTAAGTTTATACAGTATGTCCTATAAAAGTAAAATTATGTCTTGACATGTTTACTACTTTTTTGATCTTATAAAACAACCTAAGAAAAGATTTTGATTTTTTTGAGTCACTTTTCAATGTGGCACTAACATTTAGAAAGTGTAAATTATAACAATTTCTATAGGAATGATTAAGAGTTGAGATATATGATTTTTATTAGAAATTTATGTGATAATATATATATAACTACAGTTAAATATAAACAATCAATGATATGGTTTCACATAGGAATAAACAAATTATTTAAGATAAGTTCGATGGCTGGCAGTATGAAAGCCAACAGACAGATCCTTGATTCAGTGTAAAGTATTATCCTAATATGTAAAAGAATTTTAAATAGATTCTCCAATAATCTTATACCTTGAAACATTTTTTAGGAAATAAGGAATCATGGTCATAAACCTCAAGTTTTCGACATTTCTAGAAAAAATATTAAGAAACAAAATCCTGTTTCATAGAAACATGGGTTTCAAATTATGTATTTCTGAATGCTTCCTTTAGTGTTAAATGTCTCCAAAAATATCTGTCATAGAAATATAATTCTACCATGAAAATTGCAAAAAAAAAATTGGCAGAATCGGATTGTTAGAAAAATATAGTAATACCCCGACTTGCGCAAACTTGGAGTTACATGGTTCTTGATTTTTTCGTTTAGCAACACTTCCCACTATCTTCAGTGTGTAGAACTGAGGACAGTACTGAACAGACTTCCGACTTGCGCAAACTTGGAGTTACATGGTTCTTGATTTTTTTGTTTAGCAACACTTCCCACTATCTTCAGTGTGTAGAACTGAGGACAGTACTGAACAGACTTTAGGCCTAAACACAGTATGTGCGTAAGGATAGGTAATGAGGCTTTTGACTACAATGACAGAGACTATGGTTTAGGTAACCAATAACTTCCTTTATTAGAGATTTTTGTACATGGTAAAGTAATCTGTCAATCAGTTCAAAGAGAATAAATACCTGATGCAACAAAAGAAATTAAATTCAGTCCTTTCAACAAACAAGATGAACACTGTTGAATAAGACTTCTCTTCAATCAGAGATTACCAATATGGGGAGGAGCACAAAACGGATTTCTTGGTTATTATTGAAGAGAACTGTTAATACTGTCAGAGTGCTGTTTTTGTTTTGCTCAGTCTTTTTGCGACTTTTGGGCAAAATGAACTGTCTCAGGGTTCCGGAGCAACTCTCGGATATGGCAAATTGTCTCAAGATTCTGAAGCAACTCTTGGACATGTCTTTTTCATATTGAATCATATTTCCATATTGAATTAATATATATTTTGTTTTAATATGTATAAAGAATTGCAATTTTATTAAATAGTTTTCTTCTAAACTACTGTTTTTGTTAGTCCTTGGTCCCAATTAAACAAAATTTATATATATTTTTATGTAAAGTTTTACCCTGACTTATGCAAATTCGACTTACACAATTTTCGTCAGTTCCACCTATCTCGTAACTTCGGAATATTACTGTAATATATTTTCATTTAAGAGAACAAAGTTGAAACATGTGCTGTACAAGAGGATGTGCAGAAAAAATCTTAATGATAGATTATAATTTGGAAGGAAAATGTAACAGGATACTTGTTTTACAGTTTTCACTTATACCTGGTAGTTTTCGAGAAAAATGCCTGGTCCATAGAATCATGGGCATCCTGTATATACTGTTTATATTTTGACTGTAGAATAGATAAAGATAAAAGATCAATTTAAGGAAAAAATAACTATATACAGGCATACTTCACTTTACAGTACTTTGCTAATATGGTGCTTCTCAGTTATATTCCATGTTTTTATTTTATATCTCAAAATGAAAATTATCTGCAAAATAATACTTAGGTTTTTGAATAAAGAAAAATAAATTTATTCTAATTTATTAATTGATTATATTTTACAATGAAATTATATATTTAGTATAATTTTAATAGAAAATATCATTATTATAGATATATTTTACAAATGATTATTTGTACTAACCATTCTTTTCTATCTTCACTATATTTTTCTACTATTTTAAATAACTGTTCTTCTATCAAAAATCTTTCAATTGAATGAGCTCCAGGTAAAACAGGACCCTATATTAAAACAAATTAATTTATTTCATTCCATAAATGTGTATTTAATCTTAAAATATTAATCTTACTTCTGGACAATCAGTATAGTCAAACAAACGGAATATAACAGTCGGAAAAGGATATGTACAATCTTCTTCATGAGGTGTTGGTGATAATTGTGGCAGATTGTGTTGAAGTGCTTCACACAAAATGCCATCAAATCCCATATAAGGACGTAATATGTGATGTTCTATCCATTTTTCTGAACGTAATTTGCTGACTTGGGCCCAGAGACAATCCAGATACTATATTGTTAATAATTAATTAATCATTTACTAATGAGAAAATATAAGAGCATAAAGATTATTATTAACAATTTCATCTATAATAAATACTATTCAAAAACTAAAATTAAACAACTATTCAAAAAACATATAAGAATATTTTGATTAAAAATTGTATTTCAATTTTGAGAGAGAATACTTATCAATGCTGAAAATCTGAAGTTTATCATCTTATATAAATATTACATAAAATAATAATACCTCTTCTTGAGGATGAGGACAACCATTCTGCCAAACTTGTAATGCAGGTAAATGGGTTTTCTGTCTCTTGCTGAAAAATATGTAACAGTAAAGAAATATATTTTTTAAATAATAATAAAAGTTAATTAAATTTTAAATTTAAATGACTGAAACAAAGTTAAATAGTTTAAAAATAAATAAATCAACACAAACACCTAACAGAAAAATGATTACAAATTAACTAATTAAAAAATAATTATTTTTCATAATATCAAGTAGCCAAAAATAATTTAGATATTGAAATTTAATCTTGAAAAATTGAGCATTTTGAAGCCAAAAATTATATATAATAAAAAATATTAAGCACCTTATATAATTTTCTACTGTTCTTAATAAATGATCTAATTCTTGATCTTTCTTTTCATACAATTCTCTACCAACCTGTAAAGTAAGTATTCTAATTAATTTTATCAACTATAAAAGTTTTTATGAATAGTTTTTAATTTCTTACCCAAGGTAAAACACTGAGAACTGCATAAACATACCAATCGGATCTAACCTATACAAAGAAGTATGATAAACATGATAATTTATTCACTTAAGATAGCTTCCATATTAATATTTATATAATAAATGTGACCAGTTCATACATATATTAATAAATATTAAAAATGTGTGAACTAAGAAAAGCATCAAACTGCAAATCTGATAATGAAATAATGTAACTTGAAATTATCACTTCAAAGATAAAGTTTACAAGATTATTTTTAAGAATTTCTTAAATTGTCAAATATATTTAATTTTAAAAAAATTTATCTATTCAAAACTGATTAGAATAAGAACAATTAATTTTTAAAGTATTTTGAAATACTTGGAATATAATATTTGTTAATTCATAGAATAGCATGTTAAAATTAATTATTATAAATTAAAAATGGTATATCATTTTTTAGAATATAGACTTGGCTAGAGAATTAAAAATACATTTTTCATGATTAGATTCATCAATACTCGAAAAGTGCAAATCAACAATTCAGTCATATTAAATATTTATTCTAAAACAATGGATACAGTTTTAGAAAATATAGATAAAATTTTCAACATAACTGAACTGCTAATATACATTTTTTGCTAATATACATTTTTTTTGAGTAGACTGATATATAGCTCTTTTCTTGTGCTAAAAAAGTCATCACGTTTTGAAATAATAAAAGCTAAACTGATTTTTCACTTTATTATTATTTGATATAACTGCATATGCCATAGGTATTTGGATTTTCTTCTATCTAATGAAATAATTATCATAATCATTTTAGATTTAAATCTCAGATCTTATCTTAATTCAGTTAGAAAAGATAAATAACTAAACATTACATATACAATGGAACCCCCTTTTTTAAACCTTTCCATGGTGTAGGAAAAACAATCTGAAAATGATATTATAAACTGAGGAAAAATAAAATATTTAACAAACTACCATATCTCCTTTTTATTTATCTTTAAATAATTTTAATATGAATAAAATTTGAAAAATGACATAATGCAATGTTAATCCTCTGTATCATTGTCTATTGCATCCTTATTTTGTATTCTAAACATAATTAGTATCTACAAACCAATTTAAATTTATTTCACAAAAATGTCAAAAAAAATATAACTAAGAACAGTAACTTATCATTAAAAAGCAATACATATGGCAAATATGAGTATCTACAAACCAATTTAAATTTATTTCACAAAAATGTCAAAAATGGAAAAAAAAATATAACTAAGAACAGTAACTTATCATTAAAAAGCAATACATATGGCAAATATTAAATTATAATTTCAAAATATTTCAAATTACTGTATATACTTGAATATAAGCCAACCCCCCAACTTCGGAGTTTGAAAATCGGTAAAAATGCATAACCCGTGTATAAGCATATATACTTGAATATAAGCCAACCCCCCAACTTCGGAGTTTTAAAATCAGTAAAAATGCATAACCCATGTATAAGCTTACCCTCAGACTTTAGCATTTAAAATTTGATAAAAAATTTTAAATCAATAAATTACGTGATCTTTGATTTCTGTTACCGATATATTAATGCTATTTGCCAAAATAAATATTTTATTGAAACTTTAAATATATACATATTGACACCAATACTTGTATATCAATTTAAAAGGTAAAATTTTACTTTACCCAAAGCGATCAAGTGCATCGCACCACCAACTCCAATCTGTGTTTATATAAGTGCAGGTTGGATTCGGCAATGCAATGCACTCAATCGCAACAGGTAAAGTAAAATTTTACTCCGAAACAAGATTGATGTCTGAGAATGACATTATCGTTAGGATAGCTTCAGAAAATAACAAGTTAATGAATAGTAATAAATTTTTATAATTTACATAAAAATTCTTTACCCAAAGCGATCAAGTGCATTGCGCCACCAACTCCAATCTGCGTTTATATAAGTGCATCAGATAGGTGATACCCCACTACCTGATGTGCCGTGATGCAGAAATTCTCGACAATAATCCAGCTAAAGTGATCCAACACAGCGCACCTACATATGATTCTTGGATTATTGTCGAGAATTTCTGCATTATGGCGCATCAGACAGTGCGGCGTCGCCTATCTGATGCACTTATATAAATGCAGGTTGGATTCGGCAACGCGATGCACTCAATCGCAACAAGTAAAGTAAAATTTTACTCCGAAGCAAGATTGATGTCTCAGAATGACATTATCGTTAGGATAGATTCAGAAAATAACAAGTTAATGAATAGTAATAAATTTTTATAATTTACATAAAAAATATTTTCTTATTATTGTTGTTATTGAATAACTGTTTTCTTTTCTAAAAAAAGTTCATATTATCACAGCAAAAATTCCATTAGAATACATCTAAGTCACGCAGCTCCCAAGAGACCGTTCGAAGTTTTGTTTTCCCTATAGTTGAGTTGAATGTTAAAATCTATAATTCATATTCAAATCTTTGATTGTATTTTAAAATGAGTGGATAATCTTAATAATGATATTTGATTGTATTTTAAAATGAGTGGATAATCTTAACGATGATGTCATACACAGTTAGGATGATGTGTGCAACGTGATTTCTAGACGTTAATTCTTTGATTGTATTTTAAAATGAGTGGATAATCTTAATAATGATGTCATACACAGTTAGGATGATGTGTGCAATGTGATTTCTAGACGTTAATCATGCGATTTCGAAGTTTTGATTTTGCTTACGATGAACTTTTTTCATAGACTAAAGTTATTTTTCAGTACAGATTTTAAATAATAATTATTATTTTTTCGTTATGTTAAACATTATTTTAGTTACTTTTTAATCTGATTAAATCATCGATGAGTTAAATATAATAAGTATTTATCGATTACTAGCGAATGAATTAAAACATTCTTAATTAATAATAATGAAAAATAAATATATTTTTTCACTCAAATATGAATCCTAGTTAAGATTCTTGATTGATTGTAAGTTTTTGTATTGCATTGTATTATGCAGCACGGTGTCGCCTATCTGATTACAGTATATAGACGCAAATTGGAGTCAACGGCACGATGCACTCAATCGCATCGAGGTAAGATAAAATTTTACCTGGTATCATATTAAATGAATTATTGACATATACTTTTGCATTTTACTGATTGAAAGGTATATTCTTTTTGAATGTTCTAGAACTGTTAGTTTGTTGTTTACTTTTTGCAATTTTGGTGTGAGATTTAGATTTTTATTTATTTTAAAACTATGTTATAAACATTGATTTATATGTTGAATTACAGAACTGTATAAAATTTTAAGAATTTGAATAATTTAATTTTGCATCTTAGTTCATGCTTCACTGAGAGAAAAAATTTCTGTAACATAACAAAGACATAAATAATGATTATGTTTAAAATATATATAGTCCTTACAAGAACATTATTTAATTATAGAATTTTTGAAATATAAAATCGAAAATGAATGTTTTAAATACAACATATTACTACAGAAAATATTAAATTTTAAACCAATTTTAATTAAATAAACAATAAAAAGCTTTTTACTTGAGGTATGTTTGTTTCCAAAGTAACTTCTACCAAACTTGAAAGAAGATTAACAAGAGACCCAGCAGATATCACATAACAGTTCACCAAATCAGATAAGAACCTCAGCTATCAATATCAAATAAAAATTGGTAAAAAATTTGTTAATGAAAATTAAAATATTTAAATTATATATCTTATTGAACTTACTGTTATTCTTGCTTCATCAAATAGGCAAGACTTAATTTTATCCTTAAAACTTTTCATTAAAGTTTCAACACACTAAAAGAGAAATATATTTTGTTTTAAAAATAAATATTATGAAATTAATTTGATCATTATTTTAATGTTATATTTTTTCAGTTAACAGCAATAGGTAGTTTTTGAATTATAATTAAGTAGACTGCCAAATTAACTCTTGAATAATTTAACTGAAGTTAGAGCCATCTCATAATTAATCATTAGTATATTTATTAATTGATCCCCATTCTTCAACCTTCCAGTTGATCCAATCATAAGTATTGGCCAGCCTGTGAAGTGGCAATTGCCAGATACAATATATTCCTGCATGTGGTTTAATGCCAGTTGTGAAAAGAAGTATTAAACCACATAAGGGATATATTAGAGGCAGAGCATTTTCATTATCCATCATAGACTGCCCATCCTCTGATGAGTCAATCATTACGTGGAGGATGGAGTTCAACAAGCCGAGTCTAGACTCCTCCTCATAAAACTGGAGGACAGGATCCAGCAAATGAACTCAGATCCTCTAGAATGGTTTCTTGCTTAAAGTACTTTATGGATTTCTTGTACGATTTAATTAGGATTATTTGGATTAAAGTTCCCTTGAGGTTTGTTTAGTATATAAACTATAATAAATTATTTAATTTCTAGTTTGTATTTCTTTGTAGAATTAAATCAATTAGCTTGTGTTGCTGTTTAGTACTAACATTTTGCTTATGTTCAGAATTGCAAACAATAGTTTTTCATGTTCAGTTCTCAAAATAGAAGTCAAGCTGGCATTTAACAAATCTTGGTTGCAAAGTTTTCTGTACCACTAAGTTTGTATTCTGTTTGTTAAAACTGGGAACTTTTGCAGTTATTATCATCAGATAAAAAAAAAAACATCATGTTCAGTACACAGTTATCTGATGATAACTATGTACTGAACATGATGATGTTTTTCTAAATTAAATTAATATTGTTGTATGTAATTTTAATAAATTATGTTTTAATAATAAAATTGTTAATATGAATAGATTATAATTATCAGAAATGAAAGTATTTGAATAAAAAATTTTTACAAATGATTTAAATCAGAAAAGTGATAATTTTTAATTAATATGTTTTTGAATGCTGAGCCCTTTTAATTTACTGAAATCCTAAAACTTAAATTTTAATATTTAATTTGATTATTATTTTAATAGTTTTATTTTTATAGCCCTAAACATTTCTATATCAATTCTGCAAACAAAGATATAATTATGATTCAGATTCATGAAAACTCCCATATAGTAGTTACAATCCATAGTATTAATGATGCATCTGTAAAAACTTCTCAAGTGCATGCACCTTGGATACAAGCAGATACAAAGTAAGTCAAAATAATTTAAATTCATAATAGGAATATTCATTTAATAAATTACTCATTTTATTTGTATTTAGTTGTGAATTTGTTAACAGTAACTATTTTGCTTGTGTTGAACAAAAGAGTAGAACTTTACATTTGTTGTCTTTAAAGGATGGTAGGAATTTCATCAGTATGCCACTTTCTGTATGTTTAAAATTTATATGTTAAATAATTGTTGACAATAATTAAAAACTTAATTAATTCTAGTTTTTATATTTCAGAATTTTGGATTGCAATCAACAGATAATACTGCAATATTAAAATTAAAATCTCTTTCTTTCCAACATATGAGTGAAAATCCAGTTTTGAGTATTGAATTAGGAAGAGATGGATATTTGGTTTTACAAATTCATCCAACAAATATAAAATTGATGAAAGTTTTACCTGGGGTAAGATGTAATCAAGTTTATAATTTTCATAAAATTTTGATGGAAAAACAAGACAAAAAAATACTTAAAAAAAAAAATAAATTTACTAATGGGAAAACTTCCAATAATACTATTCAACTACACACTACATATTTATTAACACTTCAGTGACGCACAAATGTGTAATGGTATTTTCATTAATAATGAAATAAAAATTCATAATTTTATTAAAATTATTAATATTTTTATAAATTCGCATTGCATTGTATTAGGCAGCACGGTGTCGCCTATCTGATTACAGTATATAGACGCAGATTGGAGTCAACGGCACGATGCACTCAATCGCATCGAGGTAAGATAAAATTTTACCTGGTCGTTATGTTAAACATTATTTTAGTTACTTTTTAATCTGATTAAATCATCGATGAGTTAAATATAATGTATTGCATTGTATTAGGCAGCACGGCGTCGCCTATCTGATTACAGTATATAGACGCAAATTGGAGTCAACGGCACGATGCACTCAATCGCATCGAGGTAAGATAAAATTTTACCTGGTATCATATTAAATGAATTATTGCAAAATTTTCTTCCTGGTCTTTAGGAGATACATTCAATAAGTTATGGTTTTGCTTATTACTTCAATTTCTCCAGACCAAACGCTCAATAAGTTATGGTTTTGCTTATTACTTCAATTTCTCCAGCCAAAAAAAAAATTTATTTTTTTGATCCGTGTATAAGCCAACCCCCCACTTCAGAAACTTTTTTTTGAGATTAAATAAAAAACCTCGGCTTATACACGAGTATATACGGTATTTCTATACTTAAAAAACAGTTTTTGAAAATATTGGTAAATAAGTGTTTATTTTAGAAGCATTTCAATATAAATAATATTTTCTTAACACTCTTTATGTGAAAAAACAAACTTGATTTTAAATTCTTATTTTTATGTATTTTGAAAAATGCTTTTGACTTCATTTATTTCATCTTCAGTTCATAAAAACAGAATAAATTTCTGGATGTTCATGTGGATATAACAGGTCCTGAGTATAAAACCAAGGTATATAAAAAACCCTCTCATACACATCATAATTCCAATATGATTCAATGACCTCCTCCCAATATAAAAAGGTATCATTCAAGGAACTGTTTAGAAGAGCTATTACTTACTACAATACTACTGATGCAAACAGCTGGACTTTGAGACAATATTTGTGAAAGGTTGTAAACACAGTTAATTTTTACACAGTTTCATGACATATATAAAGCTATATAAGAAAAGCTTGAATCTTCTACTTCCATACAACAGACAATACATACAATAATTGATAACTTACAAAGCAACAGTAACATATCTCTGTCACCCAGATCCAATATTGACATGGATGGCTAAAAAATAAAGAGAAAAGGAAATATGGCTTTTGGATGACAACTCACTTTGTTTTCGTGACTTAGAACAGACAAGGATCCTACTAGCTCAGATATGAAATCTGTTGTATATATTACAGCAACAGAAAACAAGACTACTGGGAAGAAGGAAGAATATGTCAGTAAGATCCTTAGAACACTAAAAATTTCATGAAGTAGATATTGAAATAAAATGGATGATGCAAAAATCTTGTCATCATCAACTGTAGAAAGGCTCACACCATAGAAGCTATATATGTATACAAAGAAGAGAACAGGAAACAGTAATCAATGAAGCATCTCTAAAATTCTCCCATTATCCTGGATATATTACATAAAAAATTCCTTGTAATGTAACTTGTGACTTTATTCCTTAACTATGTGAATGTTTTTTAATATATAACACTATGTATCTATGTATTTACTTATCAACCCATGACACAGTAGATGACATATACTTTTGCATTTTATTGATTGAAAGGTATATTCTTTTTGAATGTTCTAGAACTGTTAGTTTGTTGTTTACTTTTTGCAATTTTGGTGTGAGATTTAGATTTTTATTTATTTTAAAACTATGTTATAAACATTGATTTATATGTTGAATTACAGAACTGTATAAAATTTTAAGAATTTGAATAATTTAATTTTGCATCTTAGTTCATGCTTCACTGAGAGAAAAAATTTCTGTAACATAACAAAGACATAAATAATGATTATGTTTAAAATATATATAGTTGCTTCACAGAGAGAAAAAATTTTTGGGAAAAAATTTCTGTAACATAACAAAGACATAAATAATGATTATGTTTAAAATATATATAGTCCTTACAAGAACATTATTTAATTATAGAATTTTTGAAATATAAAATCGAAAATGAATGTTTTAAATACAAAATATTACTACAGAAAATATTAAATTTTAAATCAATTTTAATTAAATAAACAATAAAAAGCTTTTTACTTGAGGTATGTTTGTTTCCAAAGTAACTTCTACCAAACTTGAAAGAAGATTAACAAGAGACCCAGCAGATATCACATAACAGTTCACCAAATCAGATAAGAACCTCAGCTATCAATATCAAATAAAAATTGGTAAAAAATTTGTTAATGAAAATTAAAATATTTAAATTATATATCTTATTGAACTTACTGTTATTCTTGCTTCATCAAATAGGCAAGACTTAATTTTATCCTTAAAACTTTTCATTAAAGTTTCAACACACTAAAAGAGAAATATATTTTGTTTTAAAAATAAATATTATGAAATTAATTTGATCATTATTTTAATGTTATATTTTTTCAGTTAACAGCAATAGGTAGTTTTTGAATTATAATTAAGTAGACTGCCAAATTAACTCTTGAATAATTTAACTGAAGTTAGAGCCATCTCATAATTAATCATTAGTATATTTATTAATTGATCCCCATTCTTCAACCTTCCAGTTGATCCAATCATAAGTATTGGCCAGCCTGTGAAGTGGCAATTGCCAGATACAATATATTCCTGCATGTGGTTTAATGCCAGTTGTGAAAAGAAGTATTAAACCACATAAGGGATATATTAGAGGCAGAGCATTTTCATTATCCATCATAGATTGCCCATCCTCTGATGAGTCAATCATTAGGTGGAGGATGGAGTTCAACAAGCCAAGTCTAGACTCCTCCTCATAAAACTGGAGAACAGGATCCAGGAAATGAACTCAGATCCTCTAGAATGGTTTCTTGCTTAAAGTACTTTATGGATTTCTTGTATTTCTTTATAAAAACAGAACTTGAAAATTTATGATTATTTATCAAATTAATAAGTAATTTTGTAATAAAATATGTCAACATTTAATATGTTAAGTTTTCACAGTGGAAACATGCTGTGATTCCATTGTGACCATCTAGCCAATTACAATATATCCTATGTACAATAAATCAGCTTAACAAAAACTAATTTAATCATTTTACAGCACATCTCTCTCTCTGAAAATTGATGAAAAATACAAATATCAGCCATGAGCCACTCTTACTCGACAGAGAGTGGAATGTCAGTTGAAGGATTTAATTCAATAATTCAGGATGACTCTACTTAAAAATATGTATATTGGATGCAGAATTGAATCTGAAACTTCATGTTGTAAAGTATATTACTCAGCCATCTTGTTGACACTGAAGAATTGAATTGGATTGAGGAATACTGATGGTTAAGCTGGAATCTGCTGTATAAATTTTGAGGATTGATATCCAAATTTGATTCTGGTTCTATGAGAAATACTTCACATGACAAATCCAGATGACTGTATTTTATATTGAAATTTGATAGAATAAACTCCGCATGTGTAATAAAACAACATTTCAAATGTTAAATAAGCATGCATAAAATATTTTAAAATTTGGAATTATTCTATGAAAAACACCAATGTAATATCACTATTATCATTTCCACCCTTTATATATTAATTTATCTTAACAAAGAATGCCTTATTTGAAACTTTCACTCATTAAAAATTTCTCATAAAATCAGGATAAAGGCTCATAAATTAAACTTTTTGTACAAATTATATTTCAGTGGTTCAGTGGATGATTTTTGATTGATGATTTTTAGTCAATCACCAAAAATATTTCAATTTTTGAAATTTATCAATGCAGAACAAATATTTATCACATGCAAGAAATTTACAAAGCACTTTAAGCAGGAAAACAACAATTTTTTTATTAATAAATCAATACAGATACTAATAATATCATGCAATAATGTTTTCAGTCTACTATGGCCCTCCTCAGCCACAGTAATCATTTGACCAGTTGTCAGAAGATTTCTGTGGTTTTCTTATGTTTCTTTAGAAGCAGCAGAATTTGAAAGCTTATGATTATTTATCACATTAATAAAATTAATTTTTGTAATAAAATATGTAAATGTCTAATATTTAAGTTTTCAATAAAACATAATTACATTTATTATAAAAGTATATTTTTACAGAAAAATATTCTTTCATCTCTATTGGAAAATTAGATCTCATGAAAATAATTAATGGATGTCAATATTATATTTGCTCATAAAATCAAAGTCTCAAGGTCTTGTAAGTTGGAGTTGACCTTTATTACATTTAATAATCAAAAAAAATTCTAAGCTGCTTATTATCCATATAAAACATATGTTATCATTTGAAAAATCCAATATTTTTGCACTAATTTGTTTGGAATTGTAATAAAATTGTTTTTATAATAGTCAATCAGCATTTTAAATAATATTATATAATACTTGGAAACTTAAATGGTCCAACAATAAAGGAAAATTAAAATCTATGCAGTTATTAAGTGCATAGATAGATAAAAGAAACTGCAGATTTCTGTTAAAGAATCTTGTCTTATATTCAAGCTACAATTTTTTTGTAGAATTATAATAAAATTTTCTCTCCCTCTATACTTTGGGATATCAAACTGAACAAAGAAAAATTATGCAATATAATATATTTTATTTAATTTCATAGAAATAAAATAACAATAATTATATTATAAGCAAATTATAATGTAAATAATTTTTCTGCGCTATTTAATTTCAGAATAATATATGAGCATACAATAATCCTTCATTTTATGAATAGTTGTCTCATTACATGTCTATATATAAAACAAATTTTCTTATAAAATTCCATTATAAAAAAGTAGATATGTTTATATAGGATAATTTTGTTGATGACTCATTACATGTCTATATATAAAACCAATTTTCTTATAAAATTCCATTATAAAAAAGTAGATATGTTTATATAGGATAATTTTGTTTATATTATAGAAAATTATAGGGCATAATTTCACTAATTTTATATTTACTTAATAAGTGGTATATCAGCAATGTTTGTTATCCAAACTGCCATTCAAAAGATTTTAAAAATAATCAAAATGCTTTAAAGGATAAAAACAAATTCACATAAAAGGAAAGAAGAAAACAGAATACATAAGAAAATTGAAAACTGAAATAAACATATCGCACATGTATTTCTAAAGTGACACAAGTCAAAAACTTGCATTTTATGTTGGCACCATTTTATAACTTGGGAAGCAATCCTCCATCATCTTTTGAAACCATTTTCCTAAAAATGGTTTCAAAAGATTACAAATTTTGAAAAATTATTAGTTATATAATGGTTTTTAGTTAAGCTGATTTCGTAGTTTTTCCAATTTTCTCAAAACGTTCGTTTTTGACTTGTGTCACTTTAGAAATATGTGTGCGATATAGTAATTTGTGAAATGTAAACTAGAAGATGCTTTGATATAAAAAAAATTTAATTTGCATGATTATAATTATAATGGAATGAAAGAATATATTTCCTAAGAATATTTTTAAGAATTAGATCAATAGAGAAATAAATTTTCAAAAATTTTATCAAACAACTGTCCATATTTGGAAGAATTACTGTATAATTCATTCATTTTTCTTAAACTATATATATTTTATTTCAAATATCTTTTGATATTCAACAAATTATACCAAGAAAAATAATAACATTCATAGTTTAATACATACCTCACCACCGAAATTATAATTTCGTGCATTAAGTAAACCAACCAATGTAGTGTAAATAGTGGCTTTTGCTGGCATCTTGACAACACTATGAAAAAGGATTCAAGTATAAATTTCTTTAAATTTCAAAAATTGTTTAATTTGTATAAATAGTTTTGCTTGATAAGCCTTTATCATATTTATAGTATGCTTAAAACCATAAGCATACAATAATTTTTTCATTTTTTAAATATATGAACATACATAAATATATTAATTTAAATTCAGTTAATAAGTTATATAAATAAAAAATTTAAGTTTCTCAAAGATTTACATTGCTTATTCTAAGATAACTAATTATAACTAGCCAATTAGCAGGAAATAATCTCAAAAATAATTACTTTATTGTATACAAAGTAGCATAGAAGAGAAGGAATTTAAATATTCTGAAACAGTTACTTTGTATACAATAAAGTAATTTTCTTTGAGATGATTATTATTTCCAGCAGGAAATAATCTCAAAAAAAATTACTTTATTGTATACAAAGTAGCATAGAAGAGAAGGAATTAACTATTCTGAAACAGTTACTTTGTATACAATAAAGTAATTTTCTTTGAGATGATTATTATTTCTGCTAATTGGCTAATTATAATTAGTTAAAAAATTTAAGTTTTCTTAATTTTTTTAAATCACCAAGAACTGAATAGATTTGGCTAAAAATGTAAAATATTAAATAATAATATCTGACAAGCTAATTACTATATTTGATATATGTAATAATTATTAAAATATATTTTAATTACCATTCACAAAGTATCCTTAAGATCTTATTTTTATAACTTGGCAAATCTGCTTCAAGTACCCCAGCAAGGCCTTCTAAATTACTCTCCAATGATGATGTACTCTGCAAAATAAATATATTCAAGAAATTTAATCTTTTCAATAATATGAATTGTTTAAAATAAATATAACTTTACCTTTTTTTATACAGATATATACAATTCATATTGTCTATTATCAATATAAATTGTTTTAAAATATTTACAAAGTAACATTATATTTCAGATAATATGTAAAATATAAATATAGTAATTATTAAAAATAAGCAGTTTTGCTTTCTCGCACAAAAGTGTGATATTGCAACATGGCATATCTAAAGTTATTCAGATACATTAATGAGTATAATTGAAATGATTGTAAAACCCATAAAAGTAATACCAAACAAAACAGACAACCTATAAATCAAATTCATAAAAGAACCAGAAGTCAAATCATTACTATTTTCAAGATATACATACCTTTTTTATATGAATCTTTAACACAATGGAACCAATGACTGCACACTTAATCATATGTCAGTAGAGTCAATCTCTAACTTTTGTAAATAGCCATTATTATAGCAATCTGTAAAATTGTATATCTTGAATATACAACTGACATGACTCCTAGTCTTTTTGTAAACATTGATTCATAGACTGATTTCTTTCGTTTGATATTACTTTTACCAGACTTTACAAAGTTAAAATTGTACCATCTCAGGGCTCGAAATCATCTTACAAGCAACTTATTTTTGTATTTTTTTATGTCTATATCTATTACTCTTTTTTTTGTCATTTTATTACTATTCTTTAATCTAATTGATGCTCAGTCTATACATGCCTATTTCTATTTGTTATTCCAAGAAATGATTGCTGGCATATAGTGTCCATTGTGAATATTTTCACCAATAGAATTGCCTAATTTTGACACACAACTATAGATTGGTATCTTGATCAAGACATCTCAAAAAAATTTAAGGATAAATGTATTTTGTCCTTAAATTTTTTTGAGATTGTTTGTAAGAATGAGATGTCAACTAAGATGAATAGATGAGGAGATATCTGTAATCAGATTGATTGACGATCAACTATTTACTCACTGCTGCTGAATTTTCCGAAAAAGTCATTTGACAAAACTATCCACTAGGCAAATTGTTTGTACAGGTTAGAAAAGGGATATTCAAGTTTATTTTCTTGAGCAAGAAACAGCATGACATTGGAAACATCACTGATTAAAAAAAAAACATACAGATACATTAAATGGACTATGTTTAACAAAAAATCAATAAACTGTACATTTTAAATACTATATATCCTTCTTAATTATTAAATTATTCATAATTATTGTCTGAGAGATAAAGTATGACCTAACTTAATCCATCAGACTGCAAATATTCTAGACAGACACATTGCACCATCTATTAAAAAGGAATAAACTTTTGCTGATATTTGAATTTATTATTTTTTTAGAATATTAAATATTTTTTTAATAACCAGTCACAAACTCTAAGTACAACTCATAGAAACTCGAATTAAAAGGATTTATAAAGTTTCATTACATAGTCTTAGAGATACTTCAGTCTAAAGTTGTGTGTGATACTAATGAGGATAAACAAATTATTATATAGATATAATATAGATATTATATAGATAACAAATTATTATATAATAATAAATGATTTTATAAGAATGATATATAATTTTAAATTGTACTTTATAAAATAATAAGTTCCCAATTTACAAGATTTAAACTTATGCAGCTTCAGAGATATATAGATGTGTAAGTCTTGATATTTATTAAACTTCCATAAAATGTCAATGAAAAATTCATTAAATTCAATTAATTCATTAATTTGCATTTTCACAAAAATAACACATATGGTCTTAAATTTTCTTATCTATGGTTAAAATAAGTTCATACATTTCATTTGACTTATTCTGTTGCTAATGTGATCATTCATGTATATCAAATTTAAACATTGTTGGACTTATTATTTTTTATTTTTTGGATGAGCTAACTGCATAAATCAGAGACTTAGATATATGGAAAATGCAAAATATTCAAGAAGAAAATGATTCACAAATCTATTTAGAGTTAGCATTCATCAACAGATCTTGTCTTATATCAATAACTTGACATTTATTTCAGAGATTCAAATATAAGGCAATTCAACATTTCACAATTTTCTTTTTAAATTCTTATATTTGAACTAGTAAAGTATTTTTATCTACATTCACAATAAATTTTCTCTAATTTTTCATAAATTTTAAATTCAAAATATAAATATATGGGGAAAATTATATGAATAAAATGCATTATATATTGATAATTTCCAAATAATGTAATCAATTTGTATTTTGTAAATAATATAGAAAATTATTGAACATGATTTCACTAATTTTATATTTATTAATAGGTGATATGTCATCAATGTGTGTTATAGCTATAAATAAAGCATCCAAATTGCCAATAAATTTTTAAAAATGGAATGTTTTAGATGATCATAACAAATTCATCCTAAATTTCATATAAAAGGAAAAACTTTTCACAACCTGAAAATAATTATAATTCAAAATGGATTAATAATATAAGTTGATCTAACTATTGCTCATAAGTTTAAACTAATTAAATATACATTTATATTTAATTTATTAATGTTTTCTTTATTTATAATATGAAAAATATGCAATATGGTTATTATTCATTGATTGATTTGCAGAAAAAAATTATTGAAAATATCCAATGTTCTTCTAGAGCAGAAGTTTTAAACTTGAGGTCTGAGGGCAATAGGCAGTCTATGCATTATATTTATTATAATCAAGTGTATATAAAAGATATTCAGAAAAAAAATACAAAAATTTTTCATGAAATATTCAAAAATCACTTTAAATTATTATTGTAAATTGTACTGAAATTTAATATGGAAATAATTTTAAAAATTCTATCAAAACAATTGTTTATATATGGAAGGATTACTGAATGATTCATTTCTCTATAATAAAATGTACAATTCTTTCAATATCAAACTTTCACTTCAAATACTTATAAAAATTATTACAATTTATAATTAGTTTTATAATTATGAATATGAATTGAGCCATATCATTTTAAGGAAATTAAAATGTAAATAATTAACATAATTGATTCTTCAAATCATTCATTTCATGTAAATGTCTTTTTCCTGTGAGGCATTAATTTTAAACCTGGTCCTAATCAATCAAAGAAATCTAAAGTGGATTTTTAAAGAAAGAATGAACGAGATTTCTGTTCTAGAGAGAACATTAATTTTTGCAAATTAAAATATTGTAATTTTACAGGGGTGCAGAGTCAGAGTCTGGAGTCAGGGAGTTGGAAGCTTTATGGTGGAGTTGGAGTCAGACCTTACAAATTTTAGGAAGTTGGATTTTTTTAAAGGTGGAGTTTGAGTTGGATTTTTAAACTGCCCGGAGTTGGGAGTTGGAGTCGGAGTCAGGGTTGGATTTCTTTTAAAGGTGGAGTTTGAGTTGGATTTTTAAACTGCCCGGAGTTGGGAGTTGGAGTCGGACCTTACAAATTTTAGGAAGTCAGAGTCAGAGTCGGATTTTTTCAAAAGGTGGAGTCAGAGTCGGATCATTTGCCATCCGACTCTGCAACCCTGTAATTTTATATATTTTTTAAGAATAATTTAGATGTTAAGAATTACAAGCACTATAATGCAGTAGAGATGTATTGTCATATGTTGTTTTGTCAAAGCATATATCTCTACTGCGTTATAGTGCTTGTAATTTTTAATATCTAAAAAGAGTAAAAAGCAGGTGTTGTTTTGTCAAAGCAAGAATAATTTAATTATTATTTATAAAATGGCCTGTATTAAATATTATCTAATGATAATTCAGAAGAAATATATTATAAAGTGAATTTCTTCTGAACTATAAAAAATAAATTCTATTTCTTAATTTTTTTATACAGTGAAACCACGATTTTATGGGAACCAAATTTTTTCCCATAAAAATAATGCTATTTGACCCTTTATAAGATGACCATAACCATCATTTAAATAGACCAAACATAAAATGAAACCATCTATGGCAACCATATTTTTTTAACATCACTACTAATTGACTATCTTTATTGCTTACATCAGTACCATTTTTTATTATTGTAGTGGTTTGGCTTAAATTTCACTTAAGTCAAACCATTACAATTAAAAAATTGCACAATGGGAATTTTTCCCCATCATTCATACCACAAGAATGACATAGGGTACTGGAATGACGAAATCATGGCGTCATTTCTAATTTAATGAGATATCTTTTTATATGCACATTTCTTAGCTTTGTATCTATGATATGCTAATTAAATTTTATATTAAAAACGTTAAAAATCATAATCTGAACACCAATAGTAAAGTGATTATAGAGAAAACACGGAAAGTGAAAACAACCAACCACCAGATCCAGATGTTTGTGTTCTACACAAGCATATTAATTAAATGTAATCTCATTCACGTGTGATGCTATCACTGCACTTTGCACTTGCATGGCTAAATGGAAAATTAATGGCTTGAATTTAAAACAGCAAATAAAATGATTGAAGACAGTAGGAGAGGTCTTTCTCAACGAGTATTAGCAGAAAAATTTAATGTGGGGAAAACATAATCCACAAAATATCTCGAAAAAAAATTCTGGCTAAATGGAAGACAACGAAATTGCAACCTTAAGCAAATGACACTTTGCAAGAAACATGTTGAACAATTAAAAAACTGGCATCAACAATAGAAAATAATGAAAAACTGTTGCCTCAATTAAACGACATTGAACACTGCTTTGCTGTAGAAATTATAAAAAATAAAAGTGGAATGTGACAAGCACTATTGTGATAGTTTTTTCCATACTAATTAAAATGACATATCAATCATTGTAAAAGATTATTCAGCATTATAAATGAAAACAATATATATATAGGTATATATTTTAAAATTTTGTTAATTTCATTCAACAGGTATATATTGAAACTTTAATTATAGAATCTCATTTAAGATAAATATCACTTTTAAATTATTTTCAAATAAAATATTTATACACTTGAAATAGGCTGCTCCATTTTTAAACAAAGATTGAAAACAATATTTATTTATATAATACTAGATTTAAGAAATATAAAAAGGAAAAAAGTTTATTTAATATCAATTTAATAAACAAAGCAGAAAGATGAAATTGTCAGTAATTAATTGAATATAAATGATGTGAATTGTATACATTTATGAGGGAAGGCCAAAAAGTTTTTATCCTCACCATGTTGTGTGCACGCTATAGATCTGTAATTGTAAACAATGATAGGTTACTCTTTTTTTAATATGCATGCCTTTTTTATTTTGACAGGTCCTATTTAACTGGAGTTAGAAGTCTGATAGTAGAAGAAAATGTCATGATGTACAAAACTGAATATCAAGCACATGATATGGTTCTTTCATCTTCAAGGGAAAACTGCATAAACAATTCACAAAGAGATGTCAGCTATGTATGGCAAAAAGTCCATCACATGAGACTATGAAACAATGGAAACAGGAATTCAAATATGGTTGCTCCAGCCTATAGGATGACCTAAGAGAAAGCTATCCAGCAAGGTCATGTTGTCTGTATTTTGGGGTAGCAAAAGTGTTATATTGACATATTATTTATAAAAAGAGTCAACAATAACATGGATTTATCACAGGAACTTGCTATGATAGTTATTGTACAGTACAGGCTTTAGTTATGAACATTCATACTTACAAAAATGGAATTTTATTTCAAGATTTCATGAAATTTCAAATAATTTTAAATAATATGATGGAAAAATACTCTAGCAATCAATATAATGTCAAATTACATGGTTATTTAATATATTAAGATAGTATTTCAAGATGATAGTGATTACAAAAATTCCTCACTTTATGTTTGGAACTTTTCATTAAAACCTGTGAAATAAGAAACTTTTAATTATTCCAATTGTAAAATATATTACAATATACAGTATATAAAGTTATTTCAGTACTTTTGGTGCCAAAATAACAGAAGTATCTCAGTTATGAACAACTCAATTTATGAACAAAACTTATATGCAAATTATGTTTGTAGCTAGAGGAGTTCCTGTATCAAGGAAAAAATGCATACTTTGCTGTCAGAGGTATGTTGCTGCTAGCTGACAATGCACCTGCAAATAGGGCTAAGAAACTTTGCTAATCCCCATACTTTCTCATCTTTCAGACTTCTTTCTGCTCCAAAATATGAGAAAACATTTACAGAGAAATACAGTCAAACCTCTTTAAGCCGCCACCAACGGTTCGAAAGTCCTCTCTGGCGGTAAAGATTGTTTTGGCGGTGTAAACAACTGATTTATCTACTAATGAAATGGTTTTGCCTCCAGAAATGAGTGGCGGTTGGCGATTAGTGAGCTGGCGGTTTATAGAGGGAATTTCATGTTTTAACGATTGGTGATTAGTGAGGTGGCGGTTTATAGAGGGAATTTCATGTTTTGTTTTGTCTACTAATGAAATGGTTTTGCCTCCAGAAATGAGTGGCGGTTGACGATTATTGAGGTGGCGGTTTATAGAGGGAATTTCATGTTTTAACATATAACATATAGGAAAGATTTGTTATTTGCTTTCATCAGGCAAATAACGAGGGTGGCGGTTTAATGATTTGTTATTGGCTTTCATCAGGCAAATAACGAGGGTGGCGGTTTATTTATTGGCTTTCATCAGGCAAATAACGAGGGTGGCGGTTTATAGAGGTGATTTCATCCATGTTTTAACATATAGGAGGAGATTTGTTATTGGCTTTCATCAGGCGAATTTCGTGTTTTAACATATAGGAGCAGATTTGTTATTGGCTTTCATCAGGCAAACGTTTTAACATATAGGAGCAGATTTGTTATTGGCTTTCATCAGGCAAATTGTTTTAACATAAAGGAGCAGATTTGTTATTGGCTTTCATCAGGCAAATAAAGGGTGGCAGTTTATAAAGGGGCAGCTTAAAGAGGTTTGGCTGTAGTTTCTTCAATGATGAGAAAGTCATCACTGCTGTGGAGAGTTGGTTTGCCTCCAAATCTGCCAGCTACTATAAAGATGGGATTAAACAACTGCTCCACACGTGAAAGAAGCATGTAGCCCTAGGATGTGGATATGTACAGAAAGAAGAGTTGAAGGACCAAATTTCAGATCCCTAGCACATCCATGTCATGATGAAGACAAGAACTTTTTGGCTTCCCCTCGTAAATTAATAATGCTAGAAAAATTATCATCGATATACATAATCGATGATAATTTTTCATAATCGATATTAATCATAATCGATATACATCAATATACATAAGTATTTCTATTTTACTATTTAAAAAATTATTGAAATTATGACAATTTTATTTATAAGCTAATTTATTGCTATTAATAAACACAAATGATTTGAATATTTATAAATTTTTAAAACTCTGCTTATAACTTTATATTTGATTTACATATTCATAATAATTTGCACTGTAGATGATAGTATATTAGATTATGATCAATGTAAACTGAGTATGTGAAATTTTGGTATGAATATTTTATATTAGAAAGAAAAACTTTATATATTTTAAAAAATATATAAAATATGAATATAAAAATAAGTAATGAAGGAAAATAGCAAAATGCATTATATTTGTTTAGTGTGGAAGAAAAGTCTGTACCTCTTCAAATAACTTGATAACTATCATAGATTTCAATACTTTATTAATGCCAACAAATAGAAAATCACGGGTAGGCTACCTGACAGTGTACTACTTTCAAATGAGCTGATTATGCAAATGAGTATACTTGCAAATCCTATCTCATAAACCATAACAGATAGGGAAAAATTTCCAATTACAAATTTGTTCAGTATTCAACTCTGAACTTTAAAAAAACTTCATTAAAATCAGATGAATAGGTCACCCAAAAAAAGAAACAAAAATATTTTTATATGCAAAAGATTGACACTTATTTCTGATATGTAAATAACAAACCAACATTAAAACATAATACCTCAAATCAATAAATTGAAAATACAGAGCCTAATCAACAAGTACTCAAAATGTCTTCCACTAGCACCAAAGTACAATTGAGCATGATGTTGGATGGAGTTCCTCACAGCTTTTAGAGTGTCAGTAGAAATCTCTGTATAAGCAGTAATGATGCAGTCTTGAAGATCCTCTATTATCAAGTACATAAGGAACATATCAGACACTGTTTACTGTTTGAGTTCAATAAGGGCAGTACTATGGCCTTGGCCTGCCACAACATTAGGCATGTGTATGGTGAGGATGCAGTTGAGGAAAGCATATGTTGTTGCTGGTTTCGAAAATTCAAGGACAGCGACAGAAGCTATCAAGATCAATCACAGTCTGGGCATCCAACAGTGTTTTCCAAAGAGGATCTGGATCAAACCATAACAGTCAGTCCAAATCCAACTGTAGAGGAATTAGCGGAAACCTTCCAGGTACACAGAACAACGATGGAAAGAAGCTTTGTACCACTGGGTTTCACCACAAAATTCGATCGTTGGGTTCCACATCAGATAAGTGCAACTCATTGAGAGGGGAGAGTCACAACATGTGTTTCCTTGCTTTCCCAGTAAAAAATGACCACTTCTTGACACAAATTGTCACAGGAGATGAAAAGTGGTTATGTACCAGAATGCAAAGCATCACAGGACTGTGTGTTGTGTTTCTAAATTGTCTCCATCAATGTCCAAACAAGAATTTCATCCCAAGAAGGTGTTGTTGAGTGTGTGGTGGGATGGAAAAGGAATAATTCATTGGGAGGTACTGGAATCTAATCAAACCATTAATGCAATCTTCTACTGTCAATAGCTGGACAGATTGCAAGAATCATTGCGGTCGAAGCAGCCAGGCCTTGTCAATCGCCAAGAGGTTATCATCCAACATGATAACACTAACAAGGGGAGGACACAGCTGACCCCCCACCGCCGCAAGCCGCCCGCGAGCCGCGTGTTGCTCATCCCTGGATTAAAACATCATTTTTATTATTAGTTGAGTTCATTTCAAGTACACTCCATAGAGGCGCTTCGTTCGTTTCTTGTATACAACAGAATCTACGAGAGTGTGGTATCTATCTCAACTAATCTGTGTTCCAAATGAACCTATTTAACTAGCCTTTTATCCCTTGAATACTTATCGGTAATTTTAATGATTTGAAATAATTTAAACTAATTTTAGCGCCATCTCGTAATTAGAATAATCTCAACTAATCTGTGTTCCAAATGAACCTATTTAACTAGCCTTATATCCCTTGAAATCTTATCGGTAATTTTAATGATTTGAAATGATTTAAACTAATTTTAGCGCCATCTCGTAATTAGAATATTTATTATTTTATTAATCAATGATGTGGTGCCATCCATTAATTAATAATTAAACTAGAATTTTTAACTAATTTATCTGAGTGATGGCCATCTATTAATTAATAATTAAACTAGAATTTTAACTAATTATAACTGAAGAAATAATCTGACTCGACTTTTTTTTTATTCAGATAAATTAGTTAAAAATTCTTGTTTAATTATTAATCAATAGATGGCGCCACTCATTTAATCTGACTCGACTTTTTTTTTCTTCAGATAAATTAGTTAAAAATTCTTGTTTAATTATTAATCAATAGATGGCGCCACTCATTGATTTAATAAAAATAATTAATATTGTAATTACGAGATGGCGCTAAAATTAGTTTAAATTATTTCAAATCATTAAAATTACCGTTAAGATTTCAACGGATATAATTTGGCTAGTTAATTAGGTTCATTTAACGAAATATTTTTAAAAAGAATGTTTAGAACATATATCAACTATTAATTTTTATTTTTTGTTAATTTTTAAACATATCATATATTTTAATACATACTCTTCCAGATACCCCTTCAGTAAGATATTTGATCCTGTTCCTATCAAAGATCCCGTACCACCTATACTCGATGCATAACCTATACTTAGCATTAGAGCACTTTTCATTTTTTGAAATTGAATAGATCCTCTGAAAGTTAATTTAAATTAAAAAAAAAATAAATATATGTTTATGATAAGTTACAATTTTATTTTATTTTCAAATATTAAATCGGAATAAACATAAAAACTAATGTTAAAATATAAAAAAATTCAAAGATTACACTTCGGTATCGAAATCATCATCTAAATTTTCTTTTATCGCTAAATAAAATTAAAAAATATTAATATTAATTTAGTATCCGATATATAAATAAGTAAAAATAATAATAATTTTAAAATGTGGTCACTAAAAGTTAAGAATGTTTTATATTTATTTTCTTACATTCTTCACTCTCTGATTTTTTAAGTCTCTCCAGAATTGTTTCTACCACAGGTATCATCATCATTGTGGTTACTGTATTGGAAATCCACATGGATAAAAACATGGTATTCAACATGATGCCGAGCATTAACCTATATATAATTCAAATTTATTAGTAATAAAATTAATTTCAATACTGCTTAAATAATTTCCTAATGAGAGTTATAGTAACTTGAAAGTTTATAACTTTATTGTTCTGTTAAAACTAGAAAGTGAAATTTTACAACAATAAACATTATTATTTATAATATTTTTATGTATAAGTGAATTAAAAAACAAAAAGAACTATAAAAATAACAGATTTCCAAGCCATAACTATGATAAAAATGAACTAGGTCATTTAAAACTTAAATATTTTTAGTATCTTGTTTACTTATTTGTTATTAATTTGTGACTTGAAACTATTAGAGAAAAGTATGAGTTTGTGATATACAAGTCGAACTTTTCTCGAAATAAACTTAGGCTCAGATATCTTTTACTTTAGGATCACAGATTAGTTGATACAGATGGGACACTTCGCTTATTCGAAGGTGCTGCCACTATTGGCAGTATCTGGCGTTACCAGGGTCGTTACTCATTTCACTTTTATTGTAGATAGTGAAGGGTCCGTTATTATTGTTTCTACGAATCTTATGGCAGTTTTATTGCAAAAACTTTTATAATTAAAATTTTCAATAGATTAAAACATCATTTTTATAAAAAACTTTTATAATTAAAACTTTCAATACATTAAAACATCATTTTTATTAATAGTTGAATTAATTAAAAGTTTCAATAGATTAAAACATCATTTTTATTAATAGTTGAGTTCATTTCAAGTACTCTCCAGAGAGGCGCTTCGTTCGTTTCTTGTATACAATGGAGTTTATGAGAGTGTTCTGTGTCTCAACTAATCTATAATTAGGATAAACATTCGAGCTAATTCGAGTCAGCAATGATAATTCTACGTTTGAAAGATGAAAGCTTGATGTTTAATCTCTTCCTCTTTCTATGGTTATAGTATAAGAAATCAAATGCTAAAAATATTATTTAGATATGACAAACGACAAAAATACTCTAAATAACTAGAACGCTATTGTTTCATCAATATTTTTTGATTGTTTACAGCTTACTGATATCTGATTACTGCTTTTTGTTCTTAAAACTTTTTATTTTTTAATTTTAAGAATTTTTTCATGAATGATTTATGAATACATTTAAAACTTTTTTTCTAATTTTAAGAATTTTTTCATGAATGATTTATGAATACAAATCGATATTAACAATAAAATGCCTATAATTAATGTAATGCAATAGTAATAATACATGTTACAAAATAAAAGATATTAGCAATAAAAAATGTCAATAATTAATGTAATACAATAGTAATAATACATGTTACAAAATAAAATTAAAAAGAAATGCTATGTATATATTTTTTATTCACTGTCCTGTTTCATCATCCTCATTATTTATGCGTTAAAATGACTTCGTTTAACGTTGTTTCATTTAGCGCTTTGTTTCCTTGGATCGTATCCCCCGCGTTAAACAGGGTCAGAAATTACATTTTATTATCGAGAAGAAATATAAAGTTCTCGATAATTAAAAATCATCGACAATTATTTATAATTAAGAAGAATAATAAAGGATAATCATAATTAATACAAATAACAAAATGAATGCAACAAATATTTTTAAATAATGGGTGAGTTCAGAAAATGCTCCCAGAAATCTCCACTGGAGAAGATAAAAATGACGTCATATCTCCAGGAATCGTGATTTGTTGAACGATTCCGTTGTTTTGCGATCTGCACGGATGATGACATCATTTATTAGATTCTCCAGCAGAGACTTCTCGGAGCATTTTCTGAACTCATTCACTACGACAGCAAAAATGACATAATCTATTATCTATAACACGTCAGTGCTTCTCAAAGTGTGGGTCGCGACTCCATATGGGGTCGCGTAACAAAATTTGGGGTCGTAGATATTTTAGCAAATGTTTCAATTCCTATTCCTAGTTTATATAGCTCTATATCCAGGATCGCGAAAATGTTTTCTTGGGTAAAAACGGCGCCAAATGGAAAAGTTTGAGAAGCGCTGAGTCTTTAAACAAATCTTTAATCATAATACGTAAACTTAATTAATAATTAAGATTTTTGCATTAAAAAATATAAACCATTTAGATAATTATTATGTAATAATTTAAAAAATCAAAATCAGTTATTCACTAACCAAGGTGCACCTTTATTCATGAACATTACAAACGTCAGGGCAGTTCTTTTGTGTAAATTGCAATTTTGAACGACATTAGCTATTATAAGACCTCCCAGAAACAACATGATGGTATCCTAACAAATAATTATTTATTATTAATCATTATATTTTTAAAATTAGATTTTAATAGATTGATAAATACTTACGTTCATGTAAAATTCGCATATAGTCTTCGTTTCCACGATATGTAAAATTGGAAACAATGCTACTGGCATCAATGCTGTAATGGCATGAGGTAAAATTTCGAATATCCAAAATACTGTCATTAGAAAAAATATAGTTGCTGCTTTTACTTCCTAGAAACCGCAAAATTACAAGTCATTACAGCCAAAATTCAACTCGATGTAACTTTCGTTCTAAGTTAGATATTGTTAATCTGACAATTTTATTCGATAAAAGTATTCAATACAATACCGACTGCCAAATTTGTAGCTTTAAATCTATTAATAAAAGAATAGAACAGTTTAATAAATTACAAGAATCGGCAGAAAGCATTGGTTTTATCAATCCTCCTCAGATATCTCTAAAGGTGTCTGATGAGGAGGAAAAGATGATGAAAAACGACGGTTTTGTTTGAGGAGGAGGAGGGGAAGTAGAAGGTAATGACATGTTTAACTGATGTTGATGAAATTTGGTATGTTAATATTTCTTAGATTATTTGAAGTCCCCTGAAAATTTTAATACAATCGGATCAATGACGGTTTTGTTTGAGGAGGAGGAGGGTAAGTAGAAGGTAATGACATGTTTAACTGATGTTGATGAAATTTGTTATGTTAATATTTCTTAGATTATTTGAAGTCCCCTGAAAATTTTAATACAATCGGATCAAAAAATGAGGGAACTTTCTGAATTTCAATTGAATCGGCCTACATATAATATTGATCTACGGAATTATAGGCATATACTATAGTTTCAAAAGCAAAAAAAAGATAAATATACAGTATATTAAATAGAATATATAAATTAGTTATCTATGACTAATTTTTTACATTATACAAGTCTAACCAAATCGAACGGATTAAATAAATTTTAAATCATATTAAGCCATTTCAGAATTTTTGTAAATTTATTTAAATTAAATTATGTTTTGTTTAATTTATGAATATTATTTATTATATTTAATTTTCGTCATAGGTTACAGAAGTAAATTAAAATTTTATTAAATATATTTGAATACTCAATTTTTCGATTGTAACTGTAAAGTAATCCATGCAAAAAAAAAATAAGTTTAAACGAAATAAACTTACCTCAGAAAGTTGAAAAACTGGTATTATACTAAAAAGCATAACCATACCTATATATGGTTTATAAATTTTTAATTTTTTTAAGAGTTCTTTAAGTTCCATTTTCAAAACCAAATTAAACAACGATTTGACTTGTTCCAACGCTAGAGTTCGAATCAGTTTTTTGATTTCTTTAAATTTTTATATTCGAATATCCAATTTATTTTGAATTTGAAATAAAAAAAATGCGTGCATACGTTTTCATAAAAATTTTCTTTTTATTTGATGATCACTAATTTATTCATTAGGAATAAAAAGATAAAACTGACACTGTTATTAATCCTGACTAAAATCTTTATGGAATGAAATAAATTTTTTGAAATTCACTTGAATTTTCGATTTTTTTTTTTCAATTATTAAAACTTCACATCAAGTTTAAATCTAAATTTTCATCAAATCAATGTAAAACGTACAGATTAATTGAGACAGATAGGACACTCCCATAGATTCTATTGTATACAAGAATCAATTATTAAAACTTCACATCAAATTTAAATCTAAATTTTCATCAAATCAGTGTAAACGTACAGATTAATTGAGACAGATAGGACACTCCCATAGATTCTATTGTATACAAGAAACGAACGAAGCGCCTCTATGGAGAGTACTTGAAATGAACTCAACTATTAATGATGTTTTAATCTATTGAAACTTTTAATTATAAAAGTTTTTTTGTAATAAAACTACCATAAGATTCGTAGAAACAATAATAACCGACCTTCCACTATCTACAACAAAAGTGAAATGAATAACGACCCTGGTAACGCCAGGTACTGCCAATAGTGGCAGCACCTTCGAATAAGCGAAGGGTCCCATCTGTATCAACTATGTGGTTGAGCTTATTCGATGCCCACGATTCTCCTACCAATCCCGGGAATTTTTAAAAATTTGAATTTTCAGAATTCAGATTTTCGGATTTTCACTGTGAATTCATTTTTATAATTATTGATAATAATGAACAAATAAATAAATTTAAATTCAAGAATTAATTTAAAAAAATCACAAAAGCAATTTTCTAATGATCTGAACGAACTTTATAATCATTCTAATTGATTTCTCTATAACTGATCTTCTGATTGAAAAATGATTTAACTATAAGGACATTCAGACTAACTTCCTCCATAATTCATTAAAATTTCTATATAATCTTTTGAAACATCTTGAATACCCTATTTGTTGAATAGGCCATATCAATAATATTCTCGATTTTCAGATTTTTTTAGAACGTATTTTTTCGAAATTAAAATATTTTTACCAAATCATATCAAAAAATATTAGTAAACGTTCTCTTTGATGTATATATTGCAATCTATCAAATTAGTTGATATATTAAAAATATTCTTCAGCTTTTGGCCATCAATTCACAGAGTTAACATTATTTCAACAAATAACAGAGGAGGAAACTTGTCTTCGTTCGAACTACTAGTTAATTATGAATTAAAATGTTAAAAGTTTTAAAGAATTATATATGATATCTCACGAGAAAAAATTTTGTAGTCATCATGCTTTCAGTTTGATATAATTTTTCAAAAAAGTTTTAATTCTGGAAAATTATTCAGAAAATCGAGAATTTTAGTTCATGCACCATATTTTGATGAATCAGAAACACAACAGTAGTTATTTAAAATTAACAACACAATGCTAAGCTTACAAATACAAGTATATAGTTTATAACTGATAAGTAAATTTGTATTTATAAATATTAACAAATGATTAAAAGAAAGGAAGGAAACTCAGTGGTTAGGGAAATTATTATTATTATTATTATTTTATTCGTTAAACTACTGTTTTCTTAATATGGTAACCTTGATGATATGTAAAACTATATAATTAAATCAAGCAAAATCGTTTCCTGTCATTTCTTAGAAAACACTAATTTTATTTAACAGTGAAAAAAAATTCACTTATTTATATTTATAAAAAAAGTCATAATTGTTTCGTATTATGTGCATTAGTTCTTTTTTTTCTAAAAGAAAATTCTAATTTTGTTTTAAACACAGTCTTTAGGACAATTTAATTAAATTAAACTATCTTAAAGATTATGTTTAAGATAAAACTGGAATTTACTGTAAAGAAAAATTTCTATATGGAATTTTTAAACGTATTTCGCACAAAAGAATTATTTTTTGTATGGTTAATCATTCATATATTAGGGAAATACAAATATCTTCTATACCCATATTCTGAATATAAGTAAATAAATTGATTTTTTGAATTAATTTCGCTATAAATATTTTGATTATAGCTATAGAAACTAATTTGATTATAATTACAGATAATATATTAATGTATGAGTTTCATGTCATAAAATTAATGAAGTAACTATACCATAGCCAAAGAAACGTAAATTGTTTATCTGAAAGAAAAATTCTAGAAAACTTCAGGGTCATTGTTGATTTGATTAAGACCAGAATCAGATAAATGATTGCAGCCAACCATGACTTAAATGTACAAAAATTTGAAAATGGATACAAAAAGTTTCTGAAAGTTTTCGTAAGCTGCAGTAGATAATTTGTAATTGTAAAGAAAGAATTGATTTTCGGGGGTTGTTCGAATTTGAAAATTTTTAACAGAAAAGTAAGTTAACTTCTGTTATCGGATTTTTGATAATTGAATTGAATATTTTTTAATATTATTTATTTTGATATAGATTGGAATAAAATAAATAATCGAACATAAAATGAAGTTTATGCTTCTTAGATGTTGGAGATTATCGATTTTATTTATCTCTCCATTGTTACTTTTGCCATTAATCTTCGTAGTAAACACAATAGTGAGTTAAATGTATTTATTTTTATTGTATTTTTGAAATTTATATTATAATATATCTCGAGATTTCTCTTTATTTTACTGTTAAATCGCTGAATTATATTTATTTTTATTAGCAACTCAAAATATATATATACAACGTATTACTTCTCTTCTTCATGTATGCAGTATCTTTATTGTTCATCTGTCTGAAATAAAGTTTTTACTATTAGACTGATTTTCATGAAATTTCATATTGAGATATTTTACAAAATCTTTCGAATAATTTCGATTCTGTTTACAATCGATTAATATAACAACACATTTACATAGCATATCGATAGTCAAACTTCGCTAATGTTGTTATGTTGCATGTAATTTAATAACTTACTTTAAACATAATTTTTGCATAGTCCAACAGAATTTCTCTTTTATAGCATTCTCAAAAAGAACGTTCACTTATGTAAACAGCAATTTGACAAACTTTATCGTTTCTTCTAATTTTTTAACATAACTAAGTTTCACTATACAGGTTAGGTTAGGTTAGTTAGATTAAGCCACCATATCCTCATGGGATATACTGTATCTGGCGGTGCCATTTATAGAACACATCACAGGCTGGCCAACACCCATGATGGAATCAACCAGATGGTTGAAGGATGGGGTTCAATGGCCGGACCCGGACCTCTCTTGAAAAACTGGAGAAGTGGGACCCGGATTTGAACCCGGATCCTCCAGAATTCGAGTTCAAATCCGGGTACCACACTTCCAGTTTCTGTATATGCCCGGATTTGAACCCGGATCCTTCAGAATTCGAGTTCAAATCCGGGTACCACACTTCCAGTTTCTGTATATGCCCGGATTTGAACCCGGATCCTTCAGAATCCGAGTTCAAATCCGGGTACCACACCTCCAGTTTCTGTATATGCCCGGATTTGAACCCGGATCCTTCAGAATCCGAGTTCAAATCCAGGTCCCACTCCTCCAGTTTCTGTATATGCCCGGATTTGAACCCGGATCCTCCAGGATCCGAGTTCAAATCCCGGCATCTGCAGCATTGAATTTTCCACTATACGGTATTGAATTTCTCGTATATTTCATTTTTCAGTTTTATTTCAGAAAATCTGTCTGAACATAATAAATTTATCAAAATCAGTTTCTGTATATGCCCGGATTTGAACCCGGATCCTTCAGGATCCGAGTTCAAATCCCGGCATCTACAGCATTGAATTTTCCATTATACGGTATTGAATTTCTCTTATATTTCATTTTTCAGTTTTATTTCAGAAAATCTGTCTGAACATAATAAATTTATCAAATATATAATTTTAGGAATCGAAATGTTCTTACGTAATTTTATTAATGTTAACATATTGGATGACAGAAGCTGTGGAACTGCCAGTGACATCTTTATTACCTATTGTACTTTTTCCAATTTTAGGAATTATTTCGACAGAAAGAGTATGTCAATATTATTTACAGGTAATAAATATCAAATAACGTTCATAAATATGAAATGTTGCATTACATTGCCTTATATATAAATTACTATTTTAGGAAAACAACATGTTGTTTATGGGAAATATGATATTTGCAACTGTTGCTGAGAAATGCAATATTCACAAAAGAATTGCACTCGCTATATTAATGAGTTTTGGATCGGATTCAAAATGGTGAATTTTTAATAATATTCATATTGAAAAATTGTTTTTAATTTAAATTTAATTTATTATTGTTATTTTTTCCGAAAATTAGGATGATTTTAGGTTTGATGCTAGCTACAGCATGCTTATCTGCTAGCATATCTAGTATTGCGGTAACCATGATGCTACCTATTGTAGATGCTGTGGTGAATGAAGTTTATTTGGAATCTAAAATAAATGCAATTCAAGAAAATCATTTAGCGGGTGAAATTACTTTTAAGCATTTATAAACGACATTTTTAAATTTTTATTGAAATTAAATAAATATATTTGCCTCTTACCGCTAGTGACTTTGGATACCGAAGATTCGAACAAAACATCCGTTCAGAAAATGTAAGAATGTTTATTACTTTAATCATTTTAAATATATTATAAAAACAAAAACACAATTTTGATAGTGATGCATTGGAAAAATTAAAATATTTGGAAGAATATGAGAAATTTCGCAAATGGATTTATTTGAGTGTTGCATATGCAGCAAATATAGGAAGCGTAGCAACATTGACTGGTGCCGGGCCTAATTTAGTTCTGAAGTTTGTTATAGAACAGTGAGTTTAATTTTTACTTTACTTTAAAAATTGATTTATTATACATTTTTAAAGTACAGTGCAAATATTTTTATGTATTTATTAGAATGTTCGAAACAGCAAAGATAACTTATGGAAATTGGTTAATGTATGGGCTTCCACTGAGTTTGGTCATCATTTTATTAACTTGGGCTATATTCTGCGCTCACTTATGTTGTTTGTAAGTAAACTAAATTTTATTTATAAATAAAATATAATTAAGCGACTATTACTAAGGTATTTGCTCCATATTAACTATTAACTGTTGACTTTTATGGTATGGAGCCACAGTGAAGGTACCAAAGAGCCGCAATTTGGCCAGCGTGGTTATAAACAATAAAAACAAAAACGTATCAAACAGATATTTGTATTTAATTAAATTAGTTTCATTAAACTAGATTAAAATTTAACCATTTTTACTGTTCCTCTTATAAGTACAGTAAAGTTATTGGTCGATTCGTATTTATAGTGGCGATTTTTAAAATTGATTGGGAATTTTAATCTAATAAACTAAACTATTATTTTGTCCCAAAACTTTTAAAATATCACTAAGAAATTTATTTATAAAATTCTTCAAAAATTGAAAGCCTAACAGTCAGTGTTTGAATTTTCACAACAACATAATTTTGTAATAATAATAATAATAATGTTTCAATTAAAAATGTGATTATTCTATTTCAATACGGTTTTTATATTTTGAAATAAGTAAAATTTCTTTATTTCGATGATGTGATAGAAGTAAATTAATGTAGAAAAAAGTTTTGTTCCTCAACCTCTCTCTTTGTAGTTAAATTATTGCATTATTAATGAAATATTGTTATTTATTAATTTAGCAGCGACTATTAAGCAATAAGAGAAAGTAAATAAGTTAATTAATCAATAATAACGTCTAAAATCACATTATTATTACCGACGTAATAATAGATTTCAATAGATTTAATCCAATAATTTACTGTGTATCAATATCTTTCAAATTGCATAATAATTGCAGGAGATAGACTACTGTCTTAACACTCGAGAACAATTTTTTTTTATTACACCAGTAATATTGATACCACATCAATAATTTTTAACATTATTATTTCTCTAATATATATCAGGATTACATGCAAACTTCATTATAATATTTATGCTAACTATAGATATCTTGCTAACAGATAACACCCAGACACATTTGACTTTATAATAATAATTTTTACTAAATTTAATTACTTATAAAATCCCCATAATTATATATATATATACATTTCATCAAATTCTGATAATATTTATAATATTTACGCGAGATATTGTAATTACGGACAGAAAACAAACTTATTTGTATGCAACAAAGTTTCTCAAATTTTCTTAATTTGAGTGTTTATTTTTGGAAACCGCGCTTTTTTGTCATATTTGAAAAAATTTATTCCTCTTTATGCTTATTTTTTAAATAAAAAAGATATTGTGTAATTACGAAAAGTGTAAAACAAAATTTAAAAGTGAATTTCACACTGCAAAAATAAACAGATTTGATATTTATTGTATCTAAGTAATAAATCGTTCATATAAATATGAAGTTTTTATTTTAGATGCAATAAATAAAAAATATTAATAAAATCTGTCATGTTTTTATTTGTAACATTTTTTCTATTATAAAATATTATCTATAAAGATACCTATTTATACATTTAAAAAAATTATTTTTATCATTCGGCATGGTTGCAAAATCTTAAAAAATTACAAACCGATCAAAAGATCATACAAACCGATTTGTTTCTCTTTTGACTATTTTCCTCAAGAAATATTTAAAAAAGTTTATTGTATTCAATTCAGTAAGTGATGTTGGCATTTATATATATTGCTAAATAGTTGATTTAAGAACATGTCATAGTTTGAATAAAGCAGTTCTGGAAATAAATAATCGCCTATTTTCAGTACAAGGCCACTATTTTCAACAGTGATTAAAGATGAGGAATAAAAAGTATTTCATCAATATAGATATCAATGTAAACTGCTGCGTGAACCTCTAGAATTTCATAAAAATCTATCAAACAATTCAAAAATTATTAGGGATAAACCTGAAAAATTTAAATACTCATCATATACAGAGTTAACAGATGTTATATCAAAATCACTTTTAATGATATGACTTCCCCCCTGGAAATTTTATAAAAATCCAATCTCAGAAAATTATTTTAAAAAATAATCTTCAAAACTTGACTATTTTTCATTTTTAAACAGTTAAATCTAAAATTTTAAACAACGTGGAATGATGAATTATTTTGGAAACCACTGTAAATAATTTTAACTGATGGAGATTTAAATATTAAGAAACTTTATAAAATATTATTTTATTAAATCAAAATTACTTTTACATTGTTTTAATGTTTTAGAAGAACTTTAAAGAAAAAAAATGTAAAATTATCGACTGAAAGAATTCGTAAAAAATATGAAGAATTAGGTTCAATTAAGTAAGTTTATATTATTTTTTAGATTTAATACGAAACATTAAATAACAAATTTTTTACAAACAATAAAATATAAATTAATATTATAGATATAATGAAGTTGCCGTATTATTAATGCTAGGTTTAATGATAGCATTATGGATATTTCGAAACCCGAATTTCATGAAAGGATGGTGCTCACTTATTACTGACTCGTAAGTTTAATATATAAAGTAAAAAATTGGTATCACTCATAAATATATAAAGTAAACATTGGTATCACTCGACTTTCTTTCAGAAAGTCGAGTGATACCAATGTTAGTGTTTTGATAGCCATACTTCTCTTTATCCTACCTTATAAAATGGAAAATGGTTTATCTTCTATGAAATGGGAATCAGTAGAATGTAAACTGCAATGGGGTGTTGTTTTACTTCGTGGAGGAGGTTTTGCCATCGCTGGTGTCATTAATGTAAGTATACATTATTAAATTTTATGTTTATTATAATATATTAAGAAAATATTAACTCAGATCATTACGGTTAACATTTTAATGATAAAATGATATTAACAACATTTCTTGTAAACAAAAATCAATGAAACTGATACTGTTCATTATTTTTTTAAAATAAAAGATAATGTTTAAGTAACCCATTTTTTTACAAAATATTGATTTTATGTATTCATTTTGAGGATGCTGTCATCTCATTATTAGATGACTATCCGTTCAAAACAAGATTGGTGAAATAATTCGTATTTGCATGATATTATAGTCATTTAAAGAATTTTGCTTTATATTATGATAATAGAGTTCGTAGAAATGATGATTTCTTAGTTATGATTATGTTGCTGTAATAGCAAAAGTCACATTTCGAAGAACAAGTCCGAATTCTCCAGAAGTCATTCCAAAGAACAGACAATTACCAAGAGCCTAACAATTCCTGTCCACTTTAGATAATGTTAGTTCTTATATGTCAATCATATCTCTTCCGTACGAAGCTCTCCTCTCCCTTTTGCCTGAAGGGAGAGGAGAGCTTCGTACGTGTATGCATGTTTTCCCTTCAATAGAACTAGTATAGTAATAAGTAAATGAAGAGAAAAACAAGGCAATTACACAAGGTAATACCCCGATGGACCAATTATCAATTAACCAACCAAAGAAATCATGTGACCATTCTGAACTTGTTTTGGTAAACAAGTGCTTCCTTTTAAGGTAAATTGTTAACTTTACAGTTCACAGATAGAATCCACTTATCTCTATTCCTTTGATATGATCTAAATCTTCACAAAAGTCTTAAATTTGCAATTTTCTCATCTGAATGCTTCCAAAACAATCATAAAATATCACAATATTCTCAGAATTCAGATTTTTTTTTGTCCTAGATATAACAATTATTAATTTTGAAGTCGTGTTCATTTCTTTGTAAACTTCTGTACACAGATATTTAAAATTATTTGCCATATATTAAGGACATTTTATAGATATTCAGACATTTTCTAGTAAAACTGGCTATAATGTTAGTTACCATTTGCAAATATTTATCTATAATTTTTTTAATTTTTATTTTTAAATATAAATTAT
>AYEL01067833.1:0-18778 GCA_000484575.1 Olivierus martensii
AGATTATAAAAGAAATAAATAAAACTCTGAGCTAATAAATATTATTTATTTTATACAATTATAAACAAAAATTCATATTTCGATATTTATTTTCTTTTTATACTTTGTGTAATTTACTTTTATAAATTCTTAAAAGTATTTTGACAATTTTTGTGTGTGTATATATATTTTTTTCTTTATAAAATTATTTTCCATCTGTTTTCATGATTATAAATTATTATACAAAGAAATGAATTAAGCTTTATTCAAACTTAATTCAAGAATTTATAGTTTTTATTCTAAATAAATATAAACTACTTGATGAATGAATTTAAAATTCGAATTCTTCAAAAACAGCTTCAGAAACTGGATAGTAGATTTCAATGTATCTTTTATTGATATCTAAGTTTCTATTCAGTTAAAAAAATACTTCTGAGTTATTCTTTAATGATTTGGAAGTTTTTTTTTTTTGCAACAAAAATTAATTGCCAAATATAACTTATTTTTTAATAATTTTTTTTATAATGTGTTTAATCCATTAAAAGATTTATTTACTCGAATTTATTATATATGTGTTTATATGAGTTTAAATTGAATTAAACTAATGTGCTTTCAGCAAAAAATTTTATTATTTTTATATTAATATATAAAAAGTATTATAAGGAAAATTAAACTAAAGCAGTCAAATTAACATAATTTATACACAAACAGAAATATGATCATGAAGACATCAACCAACACACATGAAAAAAGACAATAAAATTCAAACATGAAACTGATTATTCTCCAGCCAATCAAAAGAAGTCATTTTCAAATTTAAATGAAACAGGTATTTAATGTGTTCTTCTATATTTCAAATTTAAATGAAACAAGTGTTTAATGTGTTCTACTATATTTAAAATTTAAATGAAATAGATGTTTAATGTGTTCTACTATATTTAAAATTTAAATGAAACAGGTCTTTAATGTGTTCTTCTATATTTCAAATTTAAATGAAATAGGTGTTTAATGTGTTCTACTATATTTAAAATTTAAATGAAACAGGTGTTTAATGTGTTCTTCTATATTTCAAATTTAAATGAAATAGGTGTTTAATGTGTTCTACTATATTTAAAATTTAAATGAAACAGGTGTTTAATGTGTTCTTCCATATTTCAAAATGTGAAATAGAGGATTTAAAAATTTTCATAAAAATCCATAATATGAAAGAAATATTAATACTCAATCACAAAAAACAAATCATTAAAAAATTTATTAGTTTTACATTCCAGAGAATTATCATATTCAGGTATCAATATAAAAATGATTATAATGCAAATTAAATTGAAGCAATCAAAGTAAGATGATAACACGAAGTGAAAAGAATAAAGTTATTTTCTAAATTTAATCAAATAAAAATTTAAAATATATAAAGTAGCTTCATTACATGCTGTGTTTTAAATGTATTTTATACAAGTATAAATAAAGATAATAGCAATATCACTATAACAAAGAAAGAAAATAGAATTTATTAGCACATATATTTCTTTTTTCCACATTTTAAAACACAATTTACATAAAAATCGAGAAGAAAATGAACACTTTGCAGTTCTTTAATCATAAAAATTAGTAAATATCTGAAAGTATCAATAATATTTAAAACATTTCCAGATATGCAAAAAGCAATTTAAATTTAACGCTTGAAAATGTGGTGATATAAAATTTTATTAAATAAAAAAAAGAAATGCACACTTACCTAGCTATACATAACGCCAACGTAATATGTATATATGCGTGAATATAACTATATATACATCGAGCACCCGTTCGTTTTGTACCGCCTTCGAGAAAAAACCAATGACGATTGGCTGATATCACCTGTTTCGTCATCTGACCATTCCATTAACTAAACATGATAATAGGAAAACTGCTTTCTTTGATCAGAAAACTCTAGTTGAACTGCGAAAAATCTTGGTTGCCATTCAAGTACAATGAATCGAGTAAAGTTGTATGTATTGCTGTTTGCGCTCACGTCAACAATGTGCGATTCGAAAAGGAAAGTGAGATCGTCACCTAATTGTTCCGATCTCTGTAAGAAAACAGGGTATCACGGAAAAATAGGAAACTGCAAATGCGGCTTCACGATTTTCACAAAAAGAGTTTATGACGAGTGAGTATTGTTCATTTTTTTAAATTATTTATCTGAGAAAGCTAATCGTTTTATTTTTTATTTATCTTTTTTACTTATGATAAATAAATAACTTTTAAAATATAAAAATTACGTATAGACGAGTGAGCCTCATCACATTTTTGAGAGTGAAACTCTTCATGAAACTGTTAATTTCATTATTAGAGTTATGAGCAGTATTTTGTGTATAGTTGTTATAAAAATGATTACTTTAGTGTACGGGAAATTGACTTTATTTTTAAAAATCATGAAAAATAATGACTACCGTTTAAAACGAAACTGTTAATTTCATTATTAGAAAGTTATGAGCAGTATTTTGTGTATAGTTGTTATAAAAATGATTACTTCAGTGTACGGGAAATTGACTTTATTTTTAAAAATCATGAAAAATAATGACTACCGTTTAAAAATAATTATATGCAACATGTTGTTTATCTGATCGTTTTAAACCTATTAAATTGAAAATTCCCGCAAACGGCTCTCCTTAATAGATAAAAAACAAAATAATTTTACTTAATTCATAGGAATCGAACTGAAAAATATATTCTTAAATAAAAAAATAATAATAATGTTAATTATCTTCAAGATTTAAAAAATTCGATAAAAAATTATTTTAAAAACAAAAAATGAGATAGAGTTGAGTGACCAAAGACCCTGTTTATCTTGTTAACTTTAACATAATCAAAACTCATATTTTACTTGAAAATAATTTAATTAATATAATTTTTCTTTTAAATCTCCGGAAAAATTACTTGTTCTTTGAGAGTTGAGAGTTAATGAATGCATGAGAGTTACTGAAATATGTTAACTAAAGAAAAGTGTGAATATATCTTCTGTTTGAGATATGAATTATTATTTTATCAGTTTGTTCTACTCATAGATAAAAGGAGAATTGTTTTCTGGGGAAAAAAGTTCGTTTCATTGGAAAATTATTAAATATTTAAAAATTAACGAGTAGATTTGGAATTTTATCGCTCCGATATAAATTTATAATTTTCTCTTATTCTGAAATCCAAAATACTTTTATTAATTTCGGCATCTTTACTTGGAATCACCTTTTATATAAATTTACAGCTTTTAAATTTAAATATTTATTCCTCATTAAATATTAATATTTAACGAGTAAACACCTGAATGTGTGATTTTTAATTCTTTTCTGTATAGTATTGTACCAAAGTATAGTTAAATTTGATGATAATTTGTATACTTAGCTTATTTATCATGCTTCCATTTAAGAATAAACGAATTTCTCTACTAACAAAAAAATGATAATTAGCTAACTTAATGTGATGTGTATCAATATTATGTAATGTTTGAATGAAATTATAATAACAGAATGTAATTATGTTGATTGAGTTATTTTAATTTTCAATTAAAAATATTAAATACACTCAAAGACCGATATCTCTTAACTCTCGTTTCGATACGTAAAATACGACGTGATTTATGATCTTTACCAATTACATTCAACAAAAATTTTTACATAATCGGGCGTAAAATTAAAACAAATCTGTTTAATTAATTGCAAAGTTTAATGAATAAAATTATTAACAATCTTGTAAAATAATTTGTGTGCATCATTAGACTAACAGTTCATTAAAACGTGAAGGTTCATTACTGTATCGCATGCAGACTTACAAATTACCTCTTATTGTGTAATACGTTTGACTTACACAAATCTTAACTGAAAGGACCGCGTATATTTTACGTAAGTAGGGTATATAATTAAAAGAAATATACTACATAATTAATTTTTTGAATAATAATTGTTTGTTGACGCTACACTTTAATTGAGGACACAGGAAAAAAAAAAATATTCTCCACATTCTTCACTTAATTAAGTACGACTTTAAAAATTTATTTTCGATTCGTTTCCTTGTTTTTAACGTTCTTTTACTGAATGTCTGTCGTTCATAATTATTTTAATGCATGTGGTTTATTATAATAGTATCTAAGACAATAAATTTATATTGAATATTTGTAGATATTTTAAATATTTATATTTTTATTTAATAATAGTTATAATGTCATGGGGAGTTCCAGCAGTTAATGATCATTACTATGACAACTTGCCTATGTATCTATGATTATTATCAAACCTCTAAATCCCTCATTATCTATCCGTAGACGTAAAATATGTAATCCCAAATCGGATTAGGGGAGTTCCAGCAGAAAATGATCATTACTATGACAACTTGCCTATGTATCAATGATTATTATCAACCTCTAAATCCCTCATTATCTATCCGTAGACGTAAAATATGTAATCCCAAATCGGATTAAAGGATTTAAATATTATGTTTTTTTATAAATTCCAGATCTTCGATAAACTTTATAATAGTAAACCGGACTATATTAATTTGATGCGAATTATAGTTATCAAATCATTATTACGAATTAATTAAATTTTCTCATGTAATGTTATGATGCCTCTAGCAGTTAATGAGTAAAAATTAACTAAAGCATTCTCAGAAGTTTTGTTTTTAAATTATATACGTCGAAAGGAAGAATGTGCGATAGTAAAGGGGAAATACCTTGAATGGTATCTTAAAGAAAACAAAATTTCCTGAGTTCTGCGAATTTTTTTCCTATAGTAGTAACATAAATATGTCTAAGAATGTCCATTAATAATTATTTTAAATAATGTTTTTATGGTTTCATATAGCATTAAAAATTTTGAAAAAATATCAATTTAACTAATTTAAATTTTTATTATTTTAGTGAAGAAACGCCACGAATCCTTCATCGTTCTCATAGGTAAGAAAATTAATAATAATGAATTAAAATATACATATACACATACATAAAATATATTTTTTTAATTTTAAATAGATGCTAAACTAATCATTATAGATTAATATTTACGATTGCGATTTATATTTATAATTTTTAAAAAATTTTTCGCTACGATTCTGATGGTTAAATTTAATTAATTTGAAAAACAAGATTGTCGTGGACGATACTAATAACAATAAAAAAAACTTATCTACTTATCAAGTAATTTTAAGGAATTAAAATCATCCTTCCATCTCTTTATCGATATCTTTAAACTTCCATTACTTGATCAAATTTACTCGTTTCCATTTTAAATTTTTCTTAAAAGATCTATAAATCAAATTTATTTTCCTTTCAGGAAGTAAAATTTAATTTATAAATATTTTAAAGATTTTTATTTTATTTTTATAGCAGAAATACGATCATTCAAAATTATAAGAAAAAAATAATAATACTTTTATTAATCGGTAACGCTTCCATGTTGCTTTTATAAGCGAAGCGCTCAAGGTCAATTACAGGTCAAGCGCGCGCGAAAATGTACGAAGTCAATGCATTTAATACATGTTTAGGAGTTATTTCTTAAATTTAGCTTTTAATAAACTAATTTAAAATATATTACATCATTTTTAAGATAAAATTGTAGTTTCTTAAATTTCAATTAGCTTGAAATTTTTTAATTTTCAAAAATATTTTTACCAAAATTATTTTTGTAAATTGTAATTATCATCAAACTAGAATTTTTTTTTCAGTTCATCCTTGTTTCATGACAGAACACACCAAAAGGACATTCAGAGGGGTCTCAATACATTATTAAAAATAAACCCGGCATTCTCAAATTTTAAATAAGGTAAATTGAATTTTTTATCTCTAGGGGCATAAAAATTTTTATTAGACAGACATATTATTTTTATTTTAGATTTTAATAAGTGGAAGAGTTAAAAAAATAATATTTTATTTTTATGACTAAACTTAAAAAGAAAATTAAGTAATGAAAACATGTATTGCTTCAAATTTTAAAGATAATCTGAAATGTACTGAAAATTGAAACGTCCTTTCGAAACTTTTCTGGTATTTTCTTCTTTTTTATTATCAAACATCTTTAGCTTTACTCTCTTGAATTTTTTATTACTTTAAATAAATGTTACATTAAATTAAGGAATTCTTAATTTTTGTATTTTTATATATCAATATGCAAGCAAATAATAAATATATCTCTCTACCTGTTTTATAAACCAGAATGCAAGTAATATGCAATAATAATCCGATTTAATGTACTAAAGTAGATCTGTTAATTAGGATCAACCGAAACATTATACAGTATTAACATATCTTTAATTACTGACAACATTTATGAAAAAATTTTATATTTTGAATGATATATGTTTAATTAGTGAATGCTGTTAGCTTTAGGATGAAGCTAATCTGAATCAGCAAATTTTTCGAATTAGTTTCATAATTTTAAAAGTGATTTTATATTTAAATTAAAATATAGAAGCAACCACTAACAAACATCATTGTATATATATAATAAATATAAAACTAAGCAAAACTCAAAAATTCTATGAAAAGCAAAAATAACAAATATTGAAAGTGAAAAGAAAAATATCCAACCAAATAACTGGTATTTAGAAACTCGATTTTTAAGTTGAAAGTTCCTAAAATCGTTATCCATTCATCAAAATGAATGTTTTCCGGAAAAACACTTTTTTTAAAAGATGCAATACATTAGTTTATCCACTTTTTAAATTTTATTGATTTATCAATATTATTATATTCTTTCTAAAAAATTTATCAAAGATATTACTTATCTATTTCTAGTTTTTTATGTGTGTAGACCTATATAAATGGAGTATATATTTTATGAAATATCTTAAAATTTTATTTTAATTGTTTAATTATTTTAAATATTAATTAATAAGCATCATATGAGATACTATTTGAACTTTTTATTCTGTTTATTAAGAAAGTTATGTTGAGAAAGAAACAGCGTAACAGAAAAAAAGAAAAATCTACAAAGCATGAATTATAAAAGGCTTTATTACTTGTTTATTGCTGGATATAGCTCATCTTTAAATGCTTTCTTGCCTGTGGATAATGTTGCCGAAAACTAGAAACTATTTATTGAAAACACTGATGTTTGTAGAAAAATTTGCAAAAATAAATTAATTGGAAATAATTCTTTCAATTAATGCATATTTTAAAATGAAATTGTGGAAGCTGATCATAAATATTGTATATGCATTATGATCAGTCGAATTAATTTTGGAGTTTATATTTTTATTTCAGTAATGTATTTTCTTGACAAGCTTTTAGTATGGAAACATCTAATTTATTAATATAATAATAATAAAAATTATCTGTTGTTGTTGGCAGCCATATGTCCCCTCAACATACGTATATGGCACTAAAAATTCGATAATAACTATGAGCATTGCAATGCTAAACATGATCAAAATCCATTCAAGGTTTGAGGTATTTTAGGAACTGCAATGAAAACTAAGAATATTTAAACACGTTTAGTTTTCCTCCTTCGATTCAATTTTTTATTTGAGTTTGATGTTTTTGGGTTTTTCGATTGCAGGAGAAGATTTATATTTGGAATGCTATTAAGATTCACCGAAATAATTATGGAATAAATCATGTGTCCTAAGGATAACATCGTTGGGTATGCTACATTTATTATAAGGATAATTCTTGGATTGATAACAGGCCCCCAGAGTAATCATCATTGTTGCGTAACAATACATGATGTCATACAAAGCAGAGACCGGCATACAAATGGGGCTTCATTATTTTATAATAATAGTGATATCACAGATATGTACGGATAGTTGTCATTTTGATGATGTAATAGTTAATTATTATAAATACGAAGTTGAGGAAATTATGTGCCAATAATGGTCCGGCTAGGCTAGTTGTTAAAATAAAGAATAAATTTTACTTATATAGGTTTATTATAATTATTTGTTGTAGTTTCTAACGGAGCATTCGTAAACTACATCACGATATTTTGAACATTTTTCCCTCCACCTCGTCATTTTTCTTCACACCATGATTAATTCCCTTGATGCGAACTCAAAAATTTGAAGATATTTCCACTTCCAATTAAAATTTTTCCCGATTTTACGTAAAAATAAGAAAATACATGAAATAATAAAAAAATAAAAATTACTTTAACTGCATAGATATTTCTCTACACATATTCTTTAATTTATAAAACTTTCAAACTGGATATAAATGTCTTAAAATTAGATATATATTTTACATTTTATAACAAATTTAAGCATAAACGTGCTTTGTTTTATATTGAAAAAATTTCAGAATAAAAAATTTTTTGAACAAATATGTGAATTAAAAAAATTTTTTTAATCATATCTCTAAATTTGTTTAAATATAAAACTTATTCATTTTTCAATACAACGTCACAATTAGCATACTTCTCTCCCCTACATCATTTGACGTCACAAATGTAATTCAACTTCCCACAACAGCGTGACATAGTTTATGAAAGCTCTCTAAGGTGCATATAATACAATTATTTTTCGTTTTTATGTAATATATTCCTGTTTAATAATATTTACGAATTTATATTATTAATAACTCGTTTTATGCTTTTCTTTTGTGTAATTCTGCAGTTTAGGTCCCTGATATTATGGGTGCGTTCCAAACCTCAACAGACTAATCAGTGATAAGTAAAAATTCTCAGCAAACTGTTCGAAAGCTCAACAAGCCAATCAGTGTTGAGCTCATCAAACGGTCAACACAGTAATCGAATTTGATATGTGGCGAGTGTGTTGACACCGGTTTACACCGTTTATCCAACGTCGCGGAAAAAAGTTCCTATTAGATGATAAGATTTTAAAAGTTAGTGTTATAAATCATTATCATTGTTGTTGTTTTCTGGCAAATAAATTTTAATGCTTTCTAATGATGCTAATGAAGTTATAACATTCATTATTGTCTTCTTTATCACCATGTTAGCCGCCATCTTATTTCCACACTCAGCAAGTCGTTACGGAAACATACTGATGTTGAGTTATTTCTGCCGTCAAAAGAGACTAATCACTGATGACTTACTGTTGAGGTTTGGAACGGCCCTTACTTCCTGAACAGTACTTTACAAACTTGTGCATCGTTGCCGGATTTTCTGTTTTAGATTAAAATGTAGGGAATTTTTATTTAAAATAATCAAATTTTCAGTACTTTACAAACTTGTGCATCGTTGCGGGATTTTCTGTTTTAGATTAAAATGTAGGGAATTTTTATTTAAAATAATCAAATCATTTTATAATGATTATTTTAAATAAAAATTCTTTGTATTTTAATCCCCTACATTTGTTAATTTCCCTACATTTAAAAAATTCTCTACATTTTAAATAAAAATTATCTGCTCATATAAGTAAATGTCAGGGTCTTAAACTGCAGGATTACTGATTTTTGTTTATTTCTTTAATAATTTCTTTTCAATTAAAAAAAAAAAAGAAATTTTCTCTGGCATCGTAGAAAATAATGGATAATTTTTCAAATTAAGCATTATTTCTTGGAATGTAAAAATTTATTATGCATAAAAATTAAAAATATAGAATATTATATAATAAAACATATTAATTTAATATATATTTTCAGATTTCCACTCCCATTCGAAGTTGTCAACGTGTTCTTTAAACATTAATATAAATTAATAATTAAAAACTTAAAAATGAAAAATGAAGCATATTGTGTGGTTTGTTTATTTATCGGCACAGTTTACTTATCACCAAAATATAAATGTTTTTATTTTTTAAAATATATAGTATTTTTAATTTAAAAATTATTATTATAAATTTTAACAATATATAAATAATACAACAAAAAATAAGTACTCACAGACAGCTTGCACTGATAATATTTGATGACTTACTCAATTACCACAGTTCTTGTGCTGCACTATAGTACACTGTGCATTGCACTTATGGCACTATGGTGATTTACTCAATCGCCACATGCACTCATCCGCTGTATGGTGCTCAACATGTATTATTGCGCCATCGTTCATAGTATAAACAGTGAGCCATAATCCTATTCCAAATCGTTTCCTACTGTGACAGCGAAGTTAAGAATTTAGGATTGGGGATATTATCCACGGTTTTCATGCTGTTACATTCCTCTATTTTCATGCTACAGCTAAGTACCTCTAATCCGAAATGATTGGGAACGAAAATTTCGGATTTTTCCGAATTTTGAAGTAAGAGATATTGTAAAGTTGAAGAGATGTGAGAGAAAATTCACTTTTTTAAATTTTAACAATATATAAATAATACAACAAAAAATAAGTACTCACAGACAGCTTGCACTGATAATATTTGATGACTTACTCAATTACCACAGTTCTTGTGCTGCACTATAGTACACTGTGCATTGCACTTGTGGCACTATGGTGATTTACTCAATCGCCACATGCACTCATCCGCTGTGTGGTGCTCAACGTGCATTATTGCGCCATCGTTCATAGTATAAACAGTGAGCCATAGTCCTATTCCAAATCGTTTCCTACTGTGACAGCGAAGTTAAGAATTTAGGATTGGGGATAACTCAATCTATACTACATTCCCTTATTTTCATATTACTGTATTAAATTCCACTAATTTTAAGCTATTACATTTTCCTATTTTCATATTATATTCTCTATTATCATATTATTAACAGTTCCTTATTTTCGTACTATACTAGAAGTTCCCAATCTTTTTGGTCCCGGTACCCCTTGGCTTTTAAAGTACATTATCCAGTTCCGAATGCGCAGGAGTTAAAGGTGCCACGGAGGCGAGTCTCGACAGGACACCAATCTGGCAATTTCTGTAACTATCTTGAATCTTAACTGGGCATTTTCAGTTATCGGACTCTCAGTGAGAAAAAAAGTCTATGCAACCTCACTGGAATAGCCCGGAAATGTTGATAACGTAACTATTTTTGGAATATATTAATAGCATATCATCTTATTTATCTGCTATTCATAGTATTCCCTGGATAAGCTTCTCCAGGTTGGGAACCCTTATACTATACATTACATAAATTTTTACTATTATATTCTATGATTTTTTTACTCTGTTACATTCCATAATTTTTGTATTATTCCATTCTACGATTCTTCATTATTTTATTCTCTTTTGCTATTTCATTCTCTTCTTCTATTTCATTCTCTTCCGCTATTTCATTCTCTTCGACAATTTTTGTTATCAGTTTTCATTAACAAAATTCTCAATTTATACTGAACTGTTCTTTATTAAAAAATGCTTTGATCGTTTTGATCAAAGCATTTTTTAATAAAGAACAAAACATAAAAGCACACTTAATATCATCAAAAATCAATTAAAATATAAAAAGTAGATTAATAAATTTCTCCATTAAATTTATATCTGTTGTAGCATAAATTTTGTTTGCGACATATACAATAGTTAAAAAATGGGCATTTGATATATTTTGATTAGTTTTCATCCAATTACTGCCGTATAAATCTTTCTACCCTTTAACTAAATTTCCACTTTTGCTACTTAGTATACTGTATACATATTTTTATTTAATTGGTGTATACTAAAAATATTAAGTAAAAAATATTAGTTTAATTATTCAACAAAATGAAAAGTTGATATTGCGCGCAGTTAAAGAACGAAAAATATAATGAAGTTTTCTTGTAAACGAATAATTTTTTCCCTTTAGGATTACTTTTCTAATAATAGGTTCCATAATTGTTGCTAGATAATCACTTATTTCTGGTTTCTTTCTTCTGATCGTTAGTTATTTTTCACAGATCGATCGCGGTTGTTATAAACGTTCGTTAATTATCGACAACTTTTTTACCAATTAGTATTATTATTATTTCTTAATTGAGCTATTATTAAATGGAAGTATTTCCTTGTTATATAATTGTTAAAGAATACAAATATTTTATTGTTTGTATACGAATTTTATTTATATGCAAAAATAAGTGTAACTATTGCAAGTTTACATTCATCATTTTACCTGATGATAAAAATAAGTGTAACTTTTGCAAGTTTACATTCATCATTTTACCTGATGATAAAAATAAGTGTAACTTTTGCAAGTTTACATTCGTCATTTTACCTAGTGATTTTTCAATCTTAGAATGCGACGACGCGGCATTTTTGCCGCATCGTCGCATTCTAAGATTGAAAATCAAATAACAATGTTATGTTTATACGATTATCATTTAACTCGATTAATTTTTGTTGGCATCAATAAGCTTTTCGATTCTTTTCTACTTTCGCTTTTACTTTTACAACTTCAGAGCTTTATAATATTTTTATATTTTGCATGTTTCTTTCTATAAAGCAGTTAAGAACGTACTGTGCAACACAATGATATATTAGTATCACAGTTTTATTATATTCATAGGAATATACTTACGCATAAATTTTTCTTTGCTTTCTTTACATTTTTATTCATTATACAGATATTATTAAATATTAAAACATTCGCGGTTTGATAAAGTATTTAAGAAACGACATAAAAGAAATTCAATAGAATACTAAAAGATGGAATAATTAATTCAATTCTGTTTAATATATTGCTGCAATTAAATAAATTATCACTCGTGGTTTTGGGAATGATGGTTAAGTTCAAGTGTATTTATAGTAAATTAATAAATGAGCAGCATACTTTCATCAGAAACAACAACAACATGTTCATGTCCAGATTTTCTACTATATCATTTCCATTTTTTATGTTAGTTCTATATAATAATGAATTTTTATAATTTCTGAAATCGGATTATCTATAAATGCTCAATATATCATGTCTTATTTATTTGAATTTAGATATTTGGAATAATTTTCACATTAGTTGACAAATGCACGTTTCTGCTATTACGTAGATCTCATCGCCAATACTTATCGATGTAGCAATTTCTTTATTTTTAGTTTTAAAGTTGGCAACAAAGTAATAAGAAAAACCTCTATATGCGGTTTAAATCTTATAAAATTTACCTTTCGTTCTAGAAATGACACTTAAATAACTGGACTTTACATTAATTACAGATGAATTTAGTAAGTAAGAGTTTTTATTTTTCTCCGTTATATACACTTTTAAAAACTTATTTTAGCAGACTGAATTTGTGAATTTTTGACAATTCTTCACGTTCAAGATAACCTGTAAAATAACGTGAACGTTTATGTTAATTAGTGTTTTAACATATCTAAATGACTGGATGCAAAACATATTCTTGAATGAATAATTAACAGATTATTCATCGTCCCTAATTTGGAAAGATCAAGTAAATAAAGAAAACTTTATCAATGAGTTAAGAAAGATAATAATATAGTATGTGAAAATCTTCAGCAAATAAAGACTCAATTTACGCGAACGAATTTAAAGTTTTTCGACAATCGATAAAAAAATTAGATCAAACGGATAGAAGAGCAATAGAATTGAAAATAAAAAAGTACATTAGAACTGTTCAAGAGAGAAATTCTACAGTTCCATATAAACTCTCAAATTATCTCCTATGAAGAAACTGAATATATTCTCATGTAACTCAATTTTTATCTGAAAAGATTTTATAAAAATTTTAATAGCGTAAGAAGGGTGGAAGAAATATTTCCAGATCCATTAAGATCAAAAAGTTTATTGCCTAGAACTTATGATATATTTGAACATCTGTTGCTATTCTTTTAATCGGTCTACTGTTCTTCTATGCAATCTAGAAACAATAAAGTTGCATTAAAACTCTATTTTGATGAATAAATAAGTATCAGTGATATTACTGATACCAGATATTAGTAGAAAATTTACTGAAAACAAAATCTTGTGGAAATTGAAGTACATAATTGAAATTTAGACTTAAAAATTGGATTTGTTCACATTAAATCTAATTATGAACTGAATTCATTGAATATATTTCAGATTTATATTCTTGAATTGAGAATGATCTACAGCAGCGTTTCCCAAACTTTTTCTATGACGGAACATTTTACAAATCCTGAAATTTCTACGGAATATCTTGGTTATTTTATAGTTTAGATAGATATTAATAATAAATAAATTAGACAAATAAGTATAAAAGTTAAAAAAACAAAACAAACATTTATTATCAAATAGTAATTATATAAAATAAAACAATGGAAATAGTAAAATAAACTAGCGACTCCAGTTTCAACTTGTCAATGCATTTGAAATCGTATGAGGCTTATATTAATTTTCATAATTTTTTACGGAATACTTATTGATAACGTTTCCCACTACATAGTTTGGGAAACGTTGATCTACAGCAGGGGGTGGGCAACCTTTTTTTTCCTAAGGGGCCGTATAGAAAAATTTATGGTGGGCCACGGGCCAAAACAAAAACAGGGCCATATAGAAAAATTTATGGTGGGCCACAGGCCAAAACAAAAACAAATTGTATAGAAAAATTTATGGTGGGCCACAGGCCAAAACAAAAACAATTGATATAGAATTTTTTTAAAAAAGAGAAGGTACAGATATGTAAGTATACATAGCGTTATTTAAAAAAAGAGAGAAAGTACAGATATGTAAGTATACATAACGTTGGTATTAGATATAATACCACGAGCCAAAACAAAAACAATTGATAATAATAGTATTTATTTAAAAAAGAGAGCATTGGTATTAGATATAATAAATACAGATATGTAAGTACATAGCATTGGTATTAGATATAATAAAATAATGTGGCTGATGTAAGTATACATAGCGTTGGTATTACATATAATAAAATAATGTGAATAAGTATACATAGCGTTGGTATTAGATATAGATCGGAAGAGCGGTTCAAGCCAAAACAAAAACAGTTGATAATAATAGTATTTATTTAAAAAAGAGAAGGTACAGATATGTAAACTGATGATAATAGTATTTATTTAAAAAAGAGAAGGTACAGATATGTAAGCATAGTTATTTCAGTACCACCAACAAAAATATACCTCGTATACAAATTTAAGTCAAGATTATAAACGTATCACTAATCATAACTCGAGTATCACTACTGTACTTTGATAATTATCTACTATTAGTTGGGAATGCACTAGGTGGTATAGATATCTAATTATATTGATATAGAAACAGCATCTAAGGTGAAAGTAAAATCATATCTAATACAAAAAAAAAGACTGATGTAAAGCGATGTGGATGAAATAAATATATGGCATCATTATTAACTAGCAACTTTTATTCTGAAAGAATTGGATATTTGCAGATAATTGCAAAAAAAAAAAATTATAAATAGCAGTTAGCTCCTATTTCAGTATCTAAAAAAAATTATTTCTTTCCGGCTTATTTTTTCTATCTGAAAAAATTAAAATTTATTTTTAAAAACTTTTATCTAAAAAGAACATCTATTATTATTATTATTATTATTACTACTAATGTAATTGCTATCTTTCAAGAAACCTGATTATCTAGTCATCGAGCATAGAACCAAAGAAAAATTAGGTTTATTTTTAATAAGAATTAATTCATAATTCAAAGCATATTGCATGGAGATGTTGTTAATATGGTACGATATGTTACAAATACTTTCATGCAACACCAAATATCATTGGTGCTGTAATGTATCAACATTTGGAACTATATATTCATACATACGCTGAATGTCCTACGCATCACTATTTCTGGATACGTCGCAGAATGTGCAACGTAGTATGATGAAATATTGATTGTAACAACAATAAGAAAACATATAAAATGCAAATTTGAGTAGCAATGATTCCCAATGTGATTTTGACATTAATACTGCAAGTGAGATAAAATCAAAAAAAAAAAAATGTTTTCTGGCGAAGATTATAATAAAAATATTTAAATTCTTGCATAAAATATTTATTTAAGTTTATTTTATTTTAACGTGAAAACGCTAAAATAACTGATAACATCGATTTTCTTGTGCTGTCACACAACTTATATACGTCACAATCGATTGGTCTCACAATTTACCACCTACGTCACAATCGATCTTAAAGATCGATTGTGACGAAGGTGAAAAATATTTTGAATTAAATAAATAAAATTCCTAAAGATTAAATTATAAAAAAAATTAATTTGCGGCAAGAATTTATTGGAAAACTTCTACATATTTATTATCTTTATGAATTTACTTATCATACACCCAAAAAATTAAAAATATAAAACAATGTATATAAGTAAAATATCTTGAAAATTAATTACAGACATATTATTAGATTAATAGCTAAAATTTTATTTTAAAATTGATTAAAGGTTTAAATAAAAATTTTTTTTAATTGTCCTTAAACTGCTTTTATTGCCATCTAGGGAGCAATTTGCATATTTATAACGTTGTTATCAGTAATAGCCACATTTATTAATAAAATATATTCTTCTATTTAGTATTCATATTTATTTATTTATATATTCATGATATTTGTGCTTTTACATCACTTTATTAACAACAAAACTTCGCATTCTGTGCGAGGATCTACTGTAATATTCGGACTAAAGTCCGAGACACACTGAACGCGACGCGAAGCGGAGCGAATCAAAGATGACAGAAAAATTTGCATCCTTCGCTTCGCGTTGCACTGCGCCGCAGCTTGACTTCGTTGTAACCGAATTATTTTTCATGTTTTATGGATTTGCCGATAGAGGTCGTTTGCAGAATGTAGTTGATTTATTATTAGAAAGAAGTGATCGTGTATTTTCGGTATTTTTTAAATCTCATGTCGTATAGACAGTTTTTTTTGTACTTCTAAAACAAATTATATATCTGAATCCTAACCATACGATTAAACTTTCTCCATTTTCCAACTATATAAAACATTCGTTTCTATTGGTTGATTGCTTCCTTCGCGTCTTGCAACGTCATATTGTTCGCGCGTGCTGATTGGTCAAATTTAAATTTTTTCATCTCCTTTCGCGCTCTAAGCGCGTTAACTCGACTAGCTGCACGGTAAAAGCTAGTCCAAAACACATTGTACGCGCGTAACCGCGCGAAGTTACTTTCTTATGCTTCGCTTCGAGTCGCGTTCAGTATGTCACGGCTTTAAATTGCTCTATACTCAAAGAAATGTTTTGATTTATGAACTTTTGAATAACTTTTTGTTTCAAAAGTGAAAATAAATTATAAATATTTTGGTACAGTTAATTAACAAATTTATCTCACAATTAGGATGTAAATAATGTGCGAAATATATTCGGGAATCGGCAGGATTCGAGATTACCTGCCGCGAGTTTTCGCGTCTATCAATAGGGAGTCTGGAAAATTCGCCCCCGCATTTCGCCCCGAGAACGTTTCGCTCCCAGGACATTTCGCCCCTGGAACATTTCGCCCCCAGCACTTTTCGCCCCAGCTATTTTCGCCCCCTGCAGTTTTCGCCCCCAGCACATTTCGCCTCTCTGTAGAAATTGCAAATAATACACCCAAGCTTTTAATGATTCTAATTTAATTTATTTTACATTTCGTCCCCAGCACTTTTCGCCCCAGCTATTTTCGCCCCCAGCACATTTCGCCCCTCTGTAGAAATTGCAAATAATACACCCAAGCTTTTAATGATTCTAATTTATTTTATTTTGTAAATTTTTATATTAAAAATGATAATATACAAAAATAAAAACTTATTAGAAAATTTTATTGCTGTAATAATATATATCCATTAATCCATAATTATTTCATAATTTGAAATAAAAAATTTGAAAATTTTAGTTGTCAATAGATGGCAAATAGTTTAGACAAAGACCAAGATCATATATCAGGAAATGAGTGAGTAGTCAAATAATGTGGGAAAGAAGAGAATGAAAATAAAGTCAGTTGATTTAGTATTTCCACTTCTAGAAACTCTATTTTTATTACCGTAGTGCTGATCTCTATACCATTCAAAATTGGCTACACTATAATAATTTAAAACTAAATATTAATAAGACAATATTCATGAAGTTTTCTCTTAAACATAACATTCTACTTGATAAAGATTTTTAGTTGTCAGTAAATGACAAACAATTTAGATAAAAACAAAGGTCATATATTAAGGCAGGAGATAAGCAAGCAGTCAAATAATGCAGGAAACAATTGAGCTGATTCAGTATTTTCATTTCTAGAAGCTATTATTATTACAGTTGGATCCCATTAACACACAGTTCAGTAACATACAAATCTGCTTAACATGCTGTTTTACCATGGCTACCTTGATAAGCAATCACTTGTGATATCACTCCTAGACATCATCAAATCTTGTGATCAATGAGATTAGCTACACATTCAACCATTATGTATTGATCAAATCACACAGAAAATTCATATCAATGTTTGGAACTTATATTATAGTTCAATTTATATTAATACTGTAACTTGCGGTTCACTTAACCCGTGGCCATGTACCCTAACTACTGCATGATAACAGAGTCAAACTGTATTTTATTTTCTCTCTTATATTTTATGCTATGATTTAATACAATAAAACATCTATATAGATATTGAATTTTTTTATTTATTAGATAATAGATAAGCAGGTAAACAATTATCTAAAAATTCACAGGAACTTGAAATAATTACATGTACAAATGTCCTGAATCACATATAATACAAAGATAAAGAAAATTTTCACCAAAACTTGGATTAACCATAAATTATTAAAATCAGCAGTTTTGATGATAATATTAAACCACCCTTCATTTGGACATACAAAATTAACAATTTGACATATCATATGCATCAATCTGTCAGGAAAGTGTTAAGTTATACAAATGGTTCACAGAATTTTAATAAGTATATAATCTGCCTATTGAGGAATCATAATATATTGTAATTACTTTTATATCATATCAAGATATTTGTAATATATATATATAATGATTATTATTTATAAGTGTGTATATGTGTGTGTGTGTGTGTGTGTGTGTGTG